>CAHIKZ030004643.1:0-39475 GCA_903632075.3 Acanthosepion pharaonis | reverse complement strand
TCTCAACAGGAATACTTTGTGCTTTAGCTGCAGATTTCTTTTGAATAAAGTGCAATATAATTCCCAGCAAATACACGTTTTGGGCCGTAATTCTGACATATTTAACGCTATGAAAAACAAAGTTGTTTACACTTCGACAAAATGATATACACTGAACTACAAACTTGCTTATAGTATTTCCTTATAAGATACGTTAACATCTGAAACGCACACAATTCTGGGAACGCCATATGTTGGAAAACAGCGAGAACTTATTCAAGGTTCTAATATATATATATATATATATATATATATATATATATATATGTGTTTGTGTCTGTAATCGTGGAATTTTCATAATCATATGTTAAAATGGATGTGTGTCATTGCCGTTCTTTGTAATGAGATTTCCTACTGTTGATAAAATTCAACGTCGAAATCTGAAAATCGATTAAATTTCCTCACGAGTCATTTTGTCAATTATTCCACATAATACTTTGAAGTCGCCAACAGAAGCATTAGTTACAAATATTCTTTTTATATGTTCAAGCAATTTGAGTTACTCAACTGGAGAATATTATCTAAAGAATGTCGTTATTTGAGGCGGGTCTAATGTCGGTTAGTTTTCAAAGAAGTAATAGGTTTTCATGTAAAATATTTTGAATTCAGTACGAATCTAAACTAACAAGAAAAAGATTTTGCCAATGACAGAATATTAAAAGAATACATGTATATATTTTCATTTCATTTATACTGCTTAAAACTTGTGTAGTTTAATTTAGGAAAAAAAAGTAGTCGGTTTTTTGTTACACGGAGAAATATGACAGTATGATTGAGTCTTCAAAGATTTGCTTGTCGCGCAGTCAACGTATTTAGTTTTTGTGAATTCTGTTAAGAGCGACATGGAAATCTGAAGGCGTTTTGGGATAGCGAAATATGTCTTCCAAAATATTGGTAAGTTATAAAGAACAGAAAAAATATCGTTAGAAACAAAGAAAATTTTACTGAACTTTTATATAGTATCAGTCCTCCTCCTCTATGCTAGTGAATGCAAAACAATCTCCTCAAAGATGAAAAAGAGACTTGAAGCAACAGAATTATGGTTATACAGAAGGGTACTGGGAATATCATGGACTAAACATATGAGCAACAACGAAGTTCTAGAGACAAGGCCATCAGTAAGAGATAGCTGAAATTTCTGAGGCACATGAGGAAAGAAGGCTTGGAAAATTTGCTACTCAAAGAACAGCTTGGTGTTAAGAGAGCCAGAGGAAAGCAATACAAAACCTACCTTACGAGCTTCAGGTTTTGGGAGAGATGTCCAAAAGACACAAGTTGTTAAGCGTTACAAAAAAACAGGAAATTGTGGAGAGCTATGATCGCTGAAGAGAATTGAATCAACAGAAATCTGGTTATACAGAATTATTATGAGAATCAACGGCAACAAAAAAACGATATCTATATTTAAAATTGAAATTTATAGCGTATATAATGACGGACAGTGGTTGTAAAAAGTGATACTCATGGGACAAATTGAAGGTAGGAGTGCCAGAAGAAATCAACGCGAACTAGATTGAATGGATGGCGGGGAAAAGGGTTTCAAAGAAGTGGAAAAAAGACAAAATATATTAAGAGTTATAAAGAGGATGAACTTGTGGAGAGCCATGAACGTCAACATTCTGAATGAACACGGAACATAGAATGTGATGATATTTTGTTATGACATGAATAAATTTCGTGTGGTGATATTTTCTGTGGCAAGCTGTCTCAACGATGAACTGCTTAAAAGGACTTAAAACGACACAAATCTTATTCCTTGAAAAATATCAGTTTACATATTCTATATTGGAGAATTCATATACCATATCGATAATTATGTTTATTGTACTCTGACACTTATTGTTATGATGTATATACATGTTACAATAATTTTTTAGATATGGATGTAATTGTAGATATATATGGTTCTCCGTGTGTATATATAGTGCGAGTATATATATATATATATATATATATATATATATATATATATATATATACCTATAATTGTAGCATATATATGTAAGTTCATATATGTATGTATATGTATGTGGATAGACACACACACACACACAGAGTAGATAAAGGTGTTGGTTAGATTCAGTGACAGGACCCAAAGTGTGTTAGTTCAATACCCGGTTAAAAAAGTGGCGAACTTGGAGTGGGAAATTAACAGGAGGTAACTAATAATTGACATCCATCAAACATGGCACGTAGAACTTGAACAATCTAACCCAGTGAGCAAAATAAAGGGTTCAGTTAGACATTCCAAACTCCTGAAGAAGGCCGGAGCGTACAACGGACAAAACGTTGTCATAAATATGGCGACAAAGATGGGGACAATAGTCCGAATAATGGAAATAGTGTAAATTAGGTTCTACAAGTTAATCTACATAAACGGATCTCGTAGAAATATCATTACAGATACAGTTTGAACTAAACTAGTAAATTTAATAAATATACGCTAGACTTGGTTAAAGTAAATTCATATCCTGTAAAATTTCAATATACACATATAGATTATAGAATTGTAGATATATAGTTTCTGATACATTTGAACGAAACTCGTATATTTAATAGATATACAATGGAGAATCCCTTTTATTTTTACTTTCGTTTAAAGAACTTTGGTGTCCTGACAAAATTTAATGTATCCAAGATATGGAATTTTAGGACTATGGATTAATATAATTTATAAATAAATATACTAATTTATTTTTGAATACCTAAATTATTAATAATTCTTTATTTTTCAGTCTCGTAGGCGATTTAATTTAAATTTCTTGGGTAATTATAGTAAAAAAAATGATACTAATTTATATTAAATTCTAAATCTTTCGCTAAGTGCTGAATATTATTTCAGTTACGTTCCATGCGTGATACACGCTTAGGCCATCATGTATCGAAAGATACATGACTAACGATGAAGATTTTTCCTGCAATAGGTTACCATTTCTTTCTGCGGTAGACCAGTTGCCATTCAAGGCTATAGGACTCGGTCAGTCCTGCTGTTTACCCATAGCTGAGAGAGAAGAGGTCTCATACCATTCCTATGGGTAATAGCACGTAAATGGATGTAACGGAGTCAACTGGTATTCGAACTCGGCTCTCCGATTTCGCAATTCGAGCCTCTATCCATTAAATGTCCATCAACAAACCCTATTTTTAATATAAATTATAAATGGTTTGTTAAATAATTTATATCTGAATCTTAGCCGTGTAAATGCCAGACTGTGTTTTCTCTTATGAAACCAGTATATTAAATTATGTCATTACAAACCTTAAAATCTGCTGCTAAAATCCTAAAGTTTTACGCCTTCCCCACCAACCTTACATGACCTTGAGATTACATCTTTCTTTTCCCGCACTCTAAATAATTTTAACCTGGAGTAATTTTTTTCCCGATGTTATATATGATTTGCAGGTCTGAAAGATTGAGACCTATGCTTTATAGCTTTCATGGAAAAAATGTTACCCAAACTTTTAAGTGTTTGATATTCGTTAATTAATAATTTTGCTCGGTCTCTTGACATAGAACTCTCCTTGGATTTATATCCGCTTGGAAATTCTATACGGATTACCATTTTGTATGATATATAGTTGACCAATCTTTATACAGTGTTTCTTATTTAAATATCTGTTTTACTTCTGAGTATTCAGTTTCTAGATTGACACAAAATGGAAAAGTTTTATTTGACGTGTTCCAATCATATTGCATAACAGGCATTAATTTCTAAATTATGTTTGATTGATTCATTGAAGCAGTAGTTGTAAAACATTCGATTGGAAATAATTGCTTCTTGATCAGTATAATTCATTGTAATAATGCATTTAATGAAAAGTAAAGGAATGCATCTGTAACACGTTCTTATTTCCCTGGTAATGCCCAGTCTGCATAGAACAGAACAAAATTGATCACCGTCTCTTCTAACACTTGAGAAAACAATTATCAAATCGAGAAGAAATGTATTGTTATCCAAATCGTCTTGTATACGCAGTTCATGGATAGCAAGAATTTGCTGCTAAGGATGAGTTGGAAAATGGCGGCTAGTAAAGGCAATGTGCGATGGCTCTTTAACACTGTGAGCCAATAGTACTGCATGCATTCCTATTTGTTGGAGACTCTCTCAGAAGTAATATTTCATTAAATACACGAATAGCTATTGATCGCTGCCAAAGTGTAGACACAAGAAAGTGGTCGGCGAACAGTTGGCTAATTTGATATTCTCTCCCCTATTTTCACTTTTTTTTTTTTTTTTACTAGGAATTAGAATCGAATAAGGTGCTGTTTTTTTTCCTTCACGTATACAATTAGAGTTACTTTAAAATAATTAATTATACCGCTAATTAAATCAAATATCCAATTAGATCAACAAACAAAAATACCTTTCAGAAATATGTCATCTATACTAATTTTAAGGTACAGGGCACGGCAATATGTAGGTTTAATAAATGCGAATTAGTGTAAAAAACGAAAAATATGTTTTTATTTTCGAAATGTATATATAATACCATTTTGCTTTCTTTCGTTTTAAAAATAAAATCAATCAAGTGGGTGTCGTTACTGTTCACACACTGTTGAAAGCGGTCATTTCATGTAGAATAGAAGCAATTTCTTGATGAATAGCATTTTTTAATTGTTCAGATCGAGGCCGATTCGTGTACACCTATGATTGCAAGTATCCCCACATGAAAAAAAATACTTGCGTTCAAATCAGGTGATCGGTCGAGCCAGCGCTCTTTGTGTTGCATTTACTGATTCGTTGTCCTTGATAAACATTTCCACAATGAAAGTGCGATATTCACCCATTCCTTTCATGTTGGCAATAGAAAACAAAATAAAACAAAATGGGTTTATATGTAGATTTCGAAAATAAAAACATATTTTTCGTTCATTACTCTATTTCGCTTTTATTAAGTTTAAAAATGTGTCAGCTCATTCACCCTATAGAATCGCTTCACTATCCCCACATTCGATAGATTGTGCAACAGAAGTGGGTAATTCTCGCCAAATAGCTCGACTTTTCGATGCTGTATTTACTTTCTTTCGTGACGAACGTAACAAACTAGGCCGGCTTCTGGAATGATCACGTTATTGCCGCTGGCCGATCAGGGGATCAGGAATGCTGCTCAGCATGGTGAGTTTCCGAAAGTAGATACCTTCTCCTCTGGAGATCTTTGGTTTGACATTTTCATGATTTTATCAGTCTCCCCTATCTTGCGGACTTAAGGCAAAATGGAAGAAGATGTAATATAACATACACACCGATTGTAAAAATCTCTGTACATAAAAATTTGAAGAAGTCATTCCTGAAATTCTAAAGAAGTGCGTCTACTAGTATCAGGTACTAAACTTTGAAATTATACCCTTCGGCATGTTTATAAACATAGATCGGAGTTTGAAACTGGGGATGCTCTTCGAACTGGAGTTTATGCATCCTGGACGAGCATCTGAAGCCCCTCATGCAGAAGTTAATAATGAGGATGCCAAAGCGAATTTTCGAAGTAATTCACATAAATGGAGGATGTACTGAGAATTAAATTGTCGTTGTGACTCATTTGTGCTCTATTTGATATTTGTTTTTTATTTACATCGTCTTAACTTTATGACCCACCCCCAAAAATCCATTTTTTCAATGTTTGTTTATATTAATCAATTAAAAGCTTTTCATTTTCACTTGTTTTTGATAAACTACATTTTCTAATTAAATGTAAATATTTTGCAAAAAACAGTAATTTGTATTTTTTCACCCTTTTGTATCTGGTCTTAAGGTTTTGATAAAAAATATATATATGTATATATATATATATATATATATATATATATATTATACACTCCAGCATGTTTCTTTATTTAATATATATATATTTGAGAATATTTCTCTCATTGACAGTCTACTTACACAACATATTATTATAATTATTATTATTATTATTATTAATATGTAACTCCTTACTTTCGACGATAGGCAGCGAGATCTGAAATCAGTATATCCTTCTGTTAGATGCTGCTTCATCTACTCGATTTAAACTCACTGCATCTCAGTCAGTTATGCGTGATACACACTTAGGCGATCATGTATCTTTCGAGGCAGTTTTTTTTTTTTTTTTTAGCGCAATAGGTTGCCATTTCTTCATACCTTTCCCAAGGATACTGAATGTAATGGATTCAACTGGAATTCGAACTCGGCTTTGATTCCTCAATCCAAACCGCTATCGATTACTCCACCGTGCCACTGCATCTAGTATTCGCAAAAGGAATCAATGTACTGACCATAATCAACTCTGCTGAACTTCGGTGATCTGACCAGAAGCAGTGAATTCAACGCGATATCGCCGTAAAAAGAGGGATAATTATTAAATATTGTGGTCCGTGCATCTACTGCAATATAACTTTTTCTCTCGTATAAATCTCTGAGACAAATCTGAAATGTCAAATCGTTATTATAAGTTATATATGAAACATTCCGTAAATATTTGTTACAAAAATAAATTTCTTAATCCAGGTCTACCGACGTGGAAGGTTCTGCATAGATTGAATTCATTACATTAGTAAATTGGTTTGCGAAACGAATTCACTTATATTGTGCATCAGCAGATACTCAAGGACGTATGTGATTCTACATTAAAAGTTATTGGAGCGATGAGTGAATCTGGCATATTAAGTGCAATTCTAGTACAGTTGAGCGAGCGACCAACAAAACTCCTTGTAACATCAGTCATGAACTGAAGGCAAAGATTATGACAGCATTCACCAACTTAAACAATGAGACAGTCCGGAAGAATTATAGAAGATTCCGAAAATGTCTGGAGGCTGTAGTTGAAGCCAATGGCGATTTTATCGAATAAATGTGCTCTTTAGTGTTTAAAGATATTTTTGTGTAATCTTAGTAAATATATCTGTTAAAATGAGATTCCAATCTTATTTGCATTTTTACGTAATTTAGACTACAATGTATCGACCATTTTAATTTATAGATACGTTACTCATATCCCTTGCAGTCAAACGAAGACAATATATTGCTGACTATATGCTAGTGAGAGTCTGCCTTCATCTTCACTATCAGGAAACTGTCGTTGATATTCCCCAAAACAACTTTGGTTTTTCAAATCCGTAATCTATGATTTGTAAATTAACATTATCATCGAGCAAAAGACAATTCCCTGTAAGATACGATCATTAATAATGATTACACAGTAAGTTGCATATGCAAAAATTAGTAAAATTCATGGAAAATAATCATTTTAAATATAGAAATATAATACTGTTCCTTAATTTCTAGGCATCGTATCTGTTGTAAAATAGGAGCAAATTAATAATTATGTTAATATTTAAATACAGAGTTCACTTTTATAATTTTTAATATTTAAAAAATTTGTAAAATTATTTTATAATACAATAGAGTAGAATCCGAAATTCTATCATTTTAATATAGAATCATATCATTTTAAAGAATTATTGGATTTATTTTTTAATCCTACATGTTTATTACTTCAGGCGTTATTTTTATTGGATGCCCGTGTTTGAAATAAACTTCCCTTATTATTTTAAAAAATTGTGTATTACCTTCTAACAAGCTTTGCACCTGAGAAAACTTAAAGAAAATATGCTCTCCGGTAAGTTTGAAATTTGTCTCCCTTTGTAAGAGAAACCACCATTTGATCGGGGTGACTTCTATGCGGGAGACTTCCATGAAATAGCATTTCCTGGGAACTTCCTATTTTCAAACGAATATCGGAGGGAATGAATGGAAGTATTCTCTCTGAACATAGTTAAAATATCTAAAATACAATTATTCTAATATATAGATACATCTGCCATAATCATCCATAAATCAATTAAAAAAAAAAATCAGTTTTAATTAATATTAACATTTATATAAATATTAGAAGATGCTGTGAGGTTAGATATATGGAAAATCGCTACTGAGTCCAACAGTGGTATATTGGTTTGGAAGCGAATTTCTCACGGCTTCTAAAAAAAATTCAGTTATTTACTAAAATACTAGCCACTAGGAGAGTGATTAGTTGCGCCTTCTCGTGTTAACATTCTCGGCTGATAGGAAGTGGAGAAACTATATTGATTCTATGGCTTGGTCTGCTGATAAGAAAGTTGGCTGAATGTCGTGCTAGACATTTTTTTTTCTTTCCAGAATCTGTCTTGCATGTCTTATAAGTCTATCATTCGTCGATTCTTCGAAATTTGCTGCCACATATGATGCGGTCCTCCTGCTATGTATTTTGAGAATCTTGATAAAATCCGAATAAGAATCTGCAATATTATTGATTTTTACCTGACATCTCGGCTTCAGGCATTTTTCCCACCGACATAATGATGCTTCTCTTTGCTATTTTTATAAATACTTTCATGGTTCAGATGAGCTTTTTATACGGTAATTAGACTTTGCAAATTTAAACTCAGTACTAGATTGGCAATCATTTCTCATCAATTTACAGTTGAATTGGCTAGATGTAACAGTAAGTTCTATGCTAAATTTTTTTTTCTCAAACTTCTAACCCGTGGAAGTCTCTTCCAGCTCCATTCTTTCTAACTAACTTTGAATTTTAAATATTAAATTACAATGCCAATCCTTATCTTCTGTCTTCTTTATCTCCCAATATTGTTCTCGCTCGCATAATAATGTCTCTGTTTTCCAATTCTTTCCCACTGTATCTGAGTGGCTTTACTGACATGCATGAGAAGAATCCGATAAAAAAAAAAAGAACTTAGCTTCCAATACAGACCGTTTCGGAATTTCATATGCAACTTACTGTGTAATCATTATTAATGATCGTATCTTACAGGGAATTGTCTTTTGCTCGATGATAATGTTAATTTACAAATCATAGATTACGGATTTGAAAAACCAAAGTTGTTTTGGGGAATATCAACGACAGTTTCCTGATAGTGAAAATGAAGGCAGACTCTCACTAGCATATAGTCAGCAATATATTGTCTTCGTTTGACTGCAAGGGATATGAGTAACGTATCTATAAATTAAAAGCAGAAAAAAAACACTCACAAAAATGGATATGAAAAACGCATATCAATTTTGGGGCAAAGATATATTTTTCAAAATCGTCTGGAGAGTTTACAGAAATACCTAATTTCCGAAGGTTTTTGCGTACAGAAGGACTTCAAACTTTTAATATTTCAAAAATAAATCCAAATAATATTAATATATTTTGTATTACATACATTGATTGGAAAATATATTCAAACCAGAATTCCAATTATTAATCACCATGAAGAAAGTTTTAACTGTATTCTAGAAGTAAAAATTTTAAACATTCGTAAAAGATTACAAAAAATTTACTCAATGAATAAGAACTGTTAGATAATTCGTTAGATAATAATTAATGAAGACAAAAAATACATAAAAGTGTGTTTAACACCATAATGCTGCAGGACATATACACCAGTGTAATATATTACCTCATAATATGGCTAAATTGTTCAGGGTAATTGTCGTTTCAAGCCAATGAAGGTCTTATTTGATGGCACAATAATTTAGTAATAATGTGCTTGTGCCTTGCATATTGTCCATATACAATTTGTGAAGCTTCATTTTCTTCTAAATTTTATAGGGTTCTGTTTTCACTAAATTGAATTCCAACGCACCAATTTTGAAGCAAAACTTAATAATCAAACTCGTTTCCTCAAACAACGTTAACGATTTGGAAAATATTTTGTAGAATTATTTATTATATCTATGCTCAACTTTCAAATTGAGTGCAATGCCATGGCTCCAAAATCGACCTGCCCTAAATTAACTGTGCTTTGCAAAAACATTATCTAGAAATAATACACTCGGCCAAGTGGATTGATTAAATTTGAGCTTGTTTGGCAGGATCAACTCATACTCCAGCAAAAAGAAGTTAGCCTTATAGGATTCAATGAAAACACGTGATTCATTCGTTCCGTTTAGTTACTCATGCAGAGAAGAGAAGTAAACACATATTACCCGCAAATGTGACTGACTATGAAACGCATCTATAAAGTATTCAGCAAGTAATAACATTCCGGTGTCTACATAAAGAGGTCCTTTTTTCTGCCTTTCGAACGCTTGATGCTGGGGTCCTGCAAATCGCCGAATCTTTTGAGCCACTGTGGAAGCGGTTTTAAGGTATGGTACTAGTGCTTGGGCAATAATTAAACCCTAGATTCTAAGCTTGACGGTTCCTACACTAGGATGCTGAGAACTAAACAGAGTCTCTTCGAGACAACATCCAACTAAATTACATCTCTATGGTACCGTCCCTGATATTTATACAATCTTATGCGAACGCAGAATGCCCATTGCCGGACACTGCTGACGAGCAAACAAGAACTTCTAGTAAAAAGAAAGCGTGTTCAATGCGAATGTCATTGTGTCACACTTTTTCAACTTTGATCCTAGAGGCCGTAGCTCAACATATCATGGCATTTTGAAATCAGGTCAACTCCATGAGCAAACTGAAAAATTTCCTTGCCGGATTTGGACACACAATCCTGAAATTTTAGATTCCCAAGTTTTCATTACTGTGATGGCTTTTTGCGGCGAGATTTTTAACGTAATTTTTTGCGACCAATGTTTTGTACAATAACGTGTTTTTATAACGTTGAAATAAATTTGGGAATAATTGAAAGTAATTGCGAAAGTCACCCATGAAATAAAGATAATTATTTGTACGGAAATTAAGGCCCTACATACATCAAATTATCTTTTAAATTACGTAGCGGCATAAGAATTATCGTTGAACTTTAAAAAGATAAGCTTGAATATTAATACAATACTTAAATTTCAGCGGTCAATTTTGAGTTCTTCTGTAGTTTATGTTTGCCAAACTCATACGAAAGCAGTTTTCTTCTCAAAAAGAAATCTTCGCCAACAGTGGACCAGATTGCAATCAAAAGAACCAAGGCTGCACTGAAGAAAGTCTCGTGCAAAGAAAAAACCCAGGACAAACGGCAGGCGATATTCCAATGCTGAGAAGATGAAAAGACTTAGTGATTCTCAAACTCCTGAACAAGCTAAAGAATCAAGAGCCCTCCTCAGGAGCTAACTTCACTGCTGCCATTTAAGTCGGCTTTTAAGTTAGTTTCAAATAAAAAAAAAATATCTTTTCATTTATATAATAGTGATTTGTGCTGCATATTTGTACTGGCAAGCACTAGCAATGATATCATTTGGAGGGGGGGGCAAATAATTTGCATCCGTAGAGAAAATGGGGTGTAAGACAAGAATATATGTCTTTTCCTCTGATTTTACAGTGAAGCAGTCCAACCAGGATTAATTAGTGACGGACACTAGCTTTATAACATTAGATATGAAGATGACACAATCTTGATAGCAGGCACAGAAAAAAAACTATAGGAAGTTCTACAAAAGATAGTAAAAAGCAGTGAAAATAAATGTTTGAACATTAATTATATGAAGACATTATCTATGGTTGTCAGCAAAAGGTAAAGACTAACATGTGAATTACGAATTGGACACGCCCAAATCCAGCAAGTACAAACAAAAGAAAAACCAGCAAGTAATCAAATATCTCTGATTTGTTTAAGAGGGCAGAAAATGCGGCGCCCAATTCAAAGGTGAAATGGGATAGCGAAATTGCCTTTCAAAAAAATAAGGAAATTATTAACAAACGGCAGATTTTCTCTAGGAACAAAGAAACGAGTATTGAAACGATATGTAATATCAGAACATCTGCATGTTAGTAAATGTTGGGAAATTCCATCACAGATGAAGAAACGATGCAACAGAAGTATTTTCTTGCAGAAGGATGCTGAGTATACCCTGAATTGAACATATAAGCGAGGACAATCTTTGACAGAAAATGTAAACAAAAATAAAATTATTACGTAGCATCAGAAAGGGAAATTTGAAGTTACAATGGCACATAAGGAGAAAAGAGTGCTTAGAAAATTTGACACTCTCAGAACACGATGAAGGTAAGAGAAAATAAAGCAGCGATAGCCTACCTACTGAGATTTTGTAAATGGTTTACATAACAGGGATTAGGAGAGATAACAAAAAGACTAAACCTATTAAGAGTTACAAAGGACTGTGAGTTGTAGAGAACATTTATCGCCCATATCTTTAATGGACACAGCACATAGAAGAAGAAGAATTACTATTAGTTTAACTCCAAACTATGTATAGAAATTTTCCAAGCGTAGCTTACATGTTGCATAAGTCTGAAAGTATGGAGCTCCCAGTGAGGATCAAGCTAACTATTCAGTCGTATTTTTTGGAGCGAGACAAGGTTGCTAACCATTACACCATCTTGAGGTTTTCCAAAACTATGTAAAATATAATCGTGGCCACAATGAACTAAAGAGGAGGGTAATTCGATTTCACAAAAAAAAAACAAAAAAACATTGCCAACATGAATTTCATTTTTAGCTTATTAGTAAAATTAATACAACAGGAATAATCCAAGTCAATTTCAAAAGGAACTTTTAATAATAGTTTTTTTTTCTCTTCTGTAAGGAATTATTTTAAAATATATCTTTTTTTCAATTGCTATTTAGAATCATTTAAAAATAGCCGCCTATAAATTTAATTAGTTTCCTATGTTCAACCTGCACTTTTAAATATATTACCACATTATATTATGTAAGAGATTAAGAAAGTATTTTCTTATTCATAGTGACTTATATTTTTATAAATAGTAAACATGAAAGACAATATTTGCAATTCCTTAGAATTCTTATTTTTATAACTGTTACACTTGATTTTATTTATTTTTTTTAACAGTAGTGTTCACTCTTTACAAGAGCCGCGGGCCACTCGAAGTAGATGATTACAGATTAAGATGTACAGTTTTATACGGATACCTTTACAAATATCAGGTTAAATGATTGTTAACAAATAAGATTTTGTTGAACAGGGAAGCAGTATCTTGGTAGTTGTTGCCACAAAGTTGTGGTTCGTGGGAAGAAGCTGCACGATTGGAACTTACATCTCACCAATTGAATATGAAGGGAATGAGGGTAGGTCACTACAATATGCGTAGGACGGTGGGTCTTAGTCGTGAAGGTTAGAATTGTTGGGACTAAGAAATGTAGTTCATCTGAGCAGTTCCCATGGAAATAGGGAGTGTCTTGCGACGTTTCGTCCGTGAGAATGGGGTTGTGTGGTGGGGAATAATCTGTCGCCCACAAGGACGCAGAGACGCTTTTGGACACTACTGAAACTGGAAAGTGAGGACTGGACTGCTCCTGTCCAACTATGACAATAATGCTCCATTTTTCCACCTGATTTGTCTTTGGTCAATTTGCAATGTATCACCCGCGCTTATTCGCATTAAAAATTTCCAGAATACTTATATTTATTTGTTTGTTTCTGCTCCAGTCGAATCTTCTTGATATATTTGATACAAATAACGTTTTGGAAAATCAATAGTTAAAAGTTCGATTCATTCGCGTCGCGGACAGCCATTACTGGCGTTGTTTGCATACATTCGCTGCAGAATAGATAGCAGTGTAGGTATCATTGCGCAAACTGAGCATGTCTACGTAAATAGTTATTGTGCGCAATAATTAAGACAAATTTCGACAAGAAAAATCCTTGCTTAGCTTTCCGTAGTTTTCCGCGTTCAGCTTTCCGCAGCAAATGTATGCAAAGAACGCGAGTAATGGCTGCCGCTAATGATGCGAATGAATCCGAATTTTCACTGCCGATAACTTCAAAACGGTAGTTTTTATCAAATTTATCAAGTCCGATTCGAATGTAGCATATACAATTACACATAAATGTAAGTTTTCTGAAAATGTTTAATGATATATATTTTGCTACACATGAAATTAATGCGATAAAGGTAATATATATGAAAATTGTAAAATGGTTAATTTAATAAAAAATATTAGAATCAATAAATTAAAGCCTTTCAGTAAAGTCGGTTATTGTTAATACAAAAAAAAAAATAAGTA
Source organism: Acanthosepion pharaonis (assembly GCA_903632075.3). Classification (NCBI taxonomy): domain Eukaryota; kingdom Metazoa; phylum Mollusca; class Cephalopoda; order Sepiida; family Sepiidae; genus Acanthosepion; species Acanthosepion pharaonis. The sequence continues at coordinate 25,536 of CAHIKZ030004643.1, read as the reverse complement.
ATAAGTATCCTTCATCGAACTCACCTTTTTATATTGCCATAAAATAAATAAAACTGATTGAAAACGCACGATAGGCCCAGCTATGCCTTCCTTTCTCTTCAGAGCTCGTTGAAAAGTTATTAAGATTCGTCAATGTATACGCACGCACCCGAACGACAGAAAACAGTCTGATAGGTAAAATATTGGTATTCTATTTCTCAAAGTGTTTCTGTTATCAGTTGGCCGATAACTTAAATTTGAACATAGATCTGATGAAGAAACAAAACAGTCAGCCTTTTTTTAATAATTTTAGGTATATATATATATATATATATATATATATATATATATATATATATATATATATATATATATATGTTTGAATAAAAACAGACCACGTTAAGATTCCATGTAATAAGCTATTTCACCATAACCCCTTTAACAGGGTTCTGGATCATCAGACTTTACTTCCAAAAAGCTAAAATGAAAAAGAAATTCACACGTTTTTTACGGACCTCATCAAGTATACGTAAAATTGAGGAAGTGATGTGGGAGAGAGGATATGAGTGTGTCATATGCATCATTTCAATTTCCTATTTTTAGGAATTAGCGTGACGATTGATCACAATTTTCTACTCTATTACTATACATATCACTATTCTCTACACTATTTCCCTATACCAGTCTCTATACAGATTACTATTAAAATGAATATTTGATGGTTATTTCGAGCGAGTATTATCGGGCAAGTAATATTAGTGCGAGTGTTATTCGAAGGCGTCTGACACCAGTATTGTTCAACGGCGTTACTATAGCTGTATATACGATTACAAAGTCTCTATTACAATGAGCATTATATAAGTGACAACGATTATTTGTTGACATTACAAAAGTGGAAACGATTGTTCGTTGATATCACAAACATTTGATAAAAAGTGCCCGCAATAAGACGTAGTGTTAAAAGGCCGGTTTTTCCCATGATACGTAATTTTTTCTACCTTCACTCTTCGACAATGATATTAAACAGTATTGTATTTATTACATTGTTTCTTTGCAAAAAATATTTTAAATTTAAGTTCTAAAAAGCCTTACAATTAGAACTAATGCAATACAAAATTCATCATTTACCAATTTATAAAGAAATAAATACGAAAATAATTTTTATTCAAGCATTTATAAATATTTACAAGATTATTAAAATATGCGAACCCGCTAAAAGGAAATCGTTATTATTTACCATTTTATAAACTTTGAATTAATCGATGTTTTGCCAAACATTTCAATAAATATAATGAATAGTGTACATAAAAAAAAAAAAAAAAAAAAAAATAATAAAGTGTTTATTATTTCTGTTTTCAATTCTCAAGAACAAAGAAAATTCACTTTGATATGTTTAGGTTTTATTACAATTCTAGTAATCGCTTTTAAAAACAAAAACATTACTGAAAAGTCCGGGTGGTTAACAGATCGGTGTCATGGGAAAAACGTCCTATTGCAGGCGTTTCGCTTCATTTGCACTAATTACATTGTTGTCTATATGTTGTCTATATAATTACATTGTTGTCTAACTGTTGTCTATATCTTTATTGTGATATTTACGACGTTTCTGTCATCGTCCACCCCGATGATCGACAACAGTCCGAAGGATGAGAATAGTGTAAATTAGTTACAATACCTCATCTCAGAAACATAGATAGATACGTTTCTCAATGTTTTTTATTGCGTAAATCAACGCGGAAAGAGTCCAAGGGGCACATAATAATTGATTAAGAGTAATTGTGAGAATTATGGAGTTGAATAATATACCATGTTAAATCATTCGTCGTTATGTACAACGGTATCATTTCACGGATAAATTCCCAGTATTTAAGGAAAAAAAAGATTTCCAAGTAGAGGCGGGTAAAAAAAAAAAAATGCTTTGATCTGAAATATATTCAACAATCTCTTTCCCTAAAAGCTTTCTGCTTGTCTATCGAAGCATAATTGTTTTTAATTATTTATTAACCCTAGAACACGCTCTTGTCGAGGAAATACCGATTGTAACTGAATTTACAACAATTCATCCCTATTTTTAGGTGCCTTCACAAATCCCTGGTTTAGTTGTTCGTAATTTTTTATTCTTTTCTATCCCAAATTTTTCCTTGTTTTCCCTTCATTCTTTTAATCGCTTTAAGTAGATTACCTGATAATCACCGCATGCTTCTATTGCTTTCAGTATGTCCGCTCTGTTTATAATGCTCTTTAGATGTCAGATAAATTTTGTTTGTCTCTTTCTGTTTGTTATAGCATCTGTTTTTCTGAAGATTTTTGCATCATTCACAGGTTCTGTGTATTTTTCTTAGCATTTGTCGATAGAACTACTTCACTGTCGTTTCAAATTACTTCATCTGTGATAGGAATGTGGAGCATTTGCTTTCATTACGACATGAGATATTACGTTAAGCGAACTAGACACGGATCTCTCTGAGTTGTTCTTTTTGTCAAGATTCCATTTAAAGTAACTGAAATCTTCAACGAGAGTAATTTGAACTTAACTGGATAGAGTGTTTTCTCGTTTTATTTTTCGGGAAGAATTCATCAATAATTCAGTATGCAAAAACAAGGTCTATGTAGAACGAAACACTATTTCATATTCATTTTAATCCATATAAACCTTTCCAATAAAGGGTAACAGTAGCGGGGACAAATAAAAGCAAGAAATGTCATGAGCGAGTTACACGCTAAATTTAGTTTTGATTTTACGATAAAAACGCCTTTACTTCCTTCGTGTGACTTCCTTGCAAAGTCCTACAACGATTTTCGGCAACATAATGAAGATCATTTAACCTTACAAATGACAACCACTTAATTATTTATAAAAATATAACCAAATATATTTAGAGAGATTGCAATGACAACGGCAGATTTTAGGGATAATTATAAAAGTTATTTATTTATCTATATTTTTTAAATACACATGTCATATCAAGATAATACCATCCAGTTGCCTTCATCTATCCACTATCCTTCTCCTCATCCTTTTCTCTATCACTCCTATCTGATCTTACTCTAAATCTTCTGTAACCCCTTGCGTCATAGTGGCTTAAGGTGAAAGGCTTAAAAAAATATCAATCAAATTACAAAAAGAAACATTGGATTCTTTAAATAACACCTACATGAATTTAATAAACTTTTAGTTCATGAAATTCAGCATAGTATTACATTGGTAGCTAAGTTTCCATTTTACTGTTGAAATTGCTGGATATAACAGTACTTTTATTCTAACAATTTCTTCCCTCGAATTTCTGACTTGTGAAATTCTCTTTCTGTTTCTTTCATTACTCTTAGGAAGTTTAATTAAAACGTTAATTGTCATCTATCTACAATTCAGAGATTTGTAACTAGTTACGATTTCGCAATTCCAATAAATATCACCTGAAGATAAGCCGGGGAATACAATGGCCGAAAATTTAATTAAATATGGGAATAAACATGACGAAAACAGTCCGAACATTGTAAATAGTATAAATAGTACAAATAGTTAAGTCATATTCTGTATTTTGTACGCTGTTCTTTAATGTCCTTTGTACTCAATAATGTTATTTCCTTCACTTTCTGTAAAAACTTGTTTTCATCGGCTTTCTTCGATTTAAATTATTTAAAAAAATATAATGAAATATGGTAATGAATAATTTAATAATCATGAGTATAGTACGCGATCGTATTTTTTCATGATGAAATGTTTATAAAACGAAACTGTTCTCTGTTATATGACAGATAACATTTTATCTTCCACCAGGAAAGCTATTCATTGCGCTTTTTCGACAGTTCACCTTTTCCGCTAACATATAGACGAAAAATTTTATCAAATCAAATGCTAGAAACTTTCAACACATGGATATTTCGCATCAGTGAATGAACTTCATGTAGAATTTTGTCCTACAAACCTTGTTAAAAATGTTTACATTTTTTTAAGAGGTTAAAATTTCTTCAAACTGGAGAATATAACATTCCGGGTCGCTTCAGATAGTTCACAAAGAGATTCTGTAGGTTCAATCACAAAATATATAGAACAACTTTCCAGACTGAAGCCATTATAAAACCCCCGCGATACCAAGCTATCCAAGTATGATATGAGTATATGTTAACCCCCTGCCTGAAAAATATTCTACGACGTTTTTCAACAACTCTATAAAAGCAAACACCAAGAGACTTTGAAACCAAGAAATGTTATCGATTTTAAAGGAAAATGCATTGGAAGCTGAACTATACTAACTGCATAATGTTACTATGTTACAACTGTATTTCGAAAAGTAACCAGGTCAATATAATGATTTAATTCTAACTGCGAGATATAAACTGTCGATTTTTTGTCTATTGTTTAAATTGTAGAAAGTTTTTTCACTGTAGAGGCTTGTATTTCAATAAGTCGTCCTAAATTAGGTTCGACGTACAAAACGTTAGGAACTAAAATAAGAGTTAATGACGCAGCAATCTTGTTTATTGATGGTTGGTACTTTTTGTCCGATATCGATTGACTTGCTCAACACCACTTGAACCAACTGGCGACCACTACTAATACTACTATTTATTATTTTACAAAGATTTATTAATAATAGAATAAATTCAGGTATAACAGTTTAATACAAGAATCAGAACTTACTAAAAAAAACAGTAAGTTTACCGCTGCTACAACAATGTTCTCTCCACTTTCGTCTTTGTTTACGTACGTATCATGTTGAAACACTGGTCCTCGTCCGATGACTGAAGTTAAGCAACATCGACCCTGGCCAGTACCAAGAGTGATGAATACTAGGTGCTTTGATGTGCGGATGGTGAAATAGATAACAGCTCGGAGTTGATGATCGGAGAACAGGGTTCTAATTCCAGTTGGTTTCGTTATATTCATTTTGTCATGAATTCACCTATTTACCTCCTATCTATGGGTTAATGATTACGACATGTATCAGTAAATCATTATTATCTCCAAAAATTCTAATCTAAAAGCAATATTTCCTCGTTTTAAATAACCTGCAAATAACTGATAAACCGTAAAAAAATCTTTTTACAATTTTCTTTTTTCGTGCCCCGGTTTTAGCGACATTGTGCGATCCTGATCTACCACTTCCCAGTTATCCCGTCCCAGCTCCACAAGTCCCGTCCCTCTGCCACCCCCTCCAGACCACGTTCTGCAATTTAAACGTGACGTCCGCCTATCAACAAACAGTATTTATAAAAAATATGACAAATTGACCAACTTTATTTTGTGAAAGTTGGTATCGTCCCGGTCGCCCCAAATGTGACGTTCTAACCTTTTGGTGATTCGGGTGGGAATCTGGTTAGATTTGATATCAGCCTCGCCGTTCCCAACTGCTTCCAACGCCTGGTTACCAAGGTAACTGCACTGATCTCCAGTCTGCCTACCCACGTTGTGAATTGATCTTAGACAGACGAGATCAAACAGGGTTGGGGCCGTAATGCAAATTGAGTTCAACGGGGGTGATAACACATAAAAGAAAATAAAATGAAAACTCAAAAAGTTCAAAGTATCAAAGAAAAAGGTAACAAACTTTATGTCTAGTTGTTCGATACATAGGACTGCATCTATCTCCCGACCCGTTCTGTGGATTGTGACACGTCGTTTCCGCTAGGCAAGTTTTAACGCTTCAAGTTGTTTGCTCTCTAAGAAATTTGTGTTTCGGTGTGTCTTTGGACGAAAGTCGAAAAAAAACTTATTTCGGTGGTCTGGTTCTAAGTCGTTCTTCAAAAAATTGTTCTTGGTTGAAGAGGAGTCCAAAATTTTGCGTGAATCTTGGTCAGCTATCTTGATCTATCATCTCTGGTCGGTCTGAATTAACTGTCTTCTCTCGCCGCTTCTTCTCTGAACAAACTGGGGCCAAACGAACTGGAGCTCGAACTTTGGATACTCATCTCTGCCGCCAGGACGCGAACTTCTGGGCACCCATCTCTGGCCGAACGAACTGGGCACTCATCTCTGCCGTCAGGGCCTGAACTATTGGGGGCACTTTATCTCTGCGTCGTCAGAAATTTCGCGCGAACTGTTTTATTTACGCGTCAAAAACCGGGGTCATCGATAATTCTGTCAAATACATATCCACCTCTTTTATTTCTGGTTAGGGATTTTCCACTCTTTTCCATTTTTGGTAACTTTTTTTCCCACTTCCTCACCATGCTTCTGAGGGGCGTGAACTGACCTCCCCACTTCTTCGTAGCGGCTTCTCATACTTATACTCTGGATGGGGGCGTCAACAGCCTTCTTCGTGCGTCACGTGACCACTCTCGGCCAATGAGGTCTTGGTCGGGTATCTTTCCTCCTCCTTCGTGCGTCATGTGATCACCACTTGACCAATGACGTCTTAGTCGGGCGTGAACAACCCGCGGCTTTGTTTCGGAAAAAAATATACCTTGCTTAACTAAAAAAAATTAATTATCTCTTCTCTTTCCTTTTTTTTTCTTTCTTTCAAATCGCCGTTATCATGAACGGATAATATGACAACTCTTTGTTCAACACGTGGCCTTTTTGTCATGCAGTTTATCGCCAATTCATCAGATGACATGGCCTCAGGTCTAAGAAAAAATTTTCTCCAAGTTTTCAGTCGGTCTGACGTCTCCAAAGAAGAAATAAAACATTTCTTATTCCATTCATTTTCCTTCGGTTCATGTGTCTGATAACAAAATTTTATTATCGCAGGGCAAAAGTTTGTTTTAGCGAGACTGCTTGTGTGTGATTTTAATTTTCCATATCTAGCTAAGGCTCCGTACCTACACCTGTGTTTTGTCAATTATCAAAATCTAACGTTTTCAAGTGGACTTTTTTTGGCGAACATTTCTTGATAACACAATTCCATTCGTGCAGGCCAAGTAGAAAAATCGGTCAATGATTGCTCGCAGGTGGCCTTTAATTTTCATATCTGTCCAAAAGTCTTTTTTTTTTTAGTCGCCTGTTTCTTGTCGTCACTTATCGAAATAACATTTTCAATTGAATTTTTCCCTTGGCCGGTGGCCTGTGTTTTGATAATAAGATACCTTCCCGTACCATTAGTTTGTTTTCATTTCCTTAGATAACACTTCCCTTTCCTCAATCTCATTGTCATTGTAATGACACTTTTTCAATTTGCCACTTATCCAAAATAACCCTTTTTTTTTATTGCCTCTTAAGCCGTGTGTGTGTTTTCGCTTATCACCTATGATCCGTCTCGCATTACTTTTTCCCTTCCTTACTTCTTTTCTTCCCTTTTCCTTTTTTGCCTTTCTTTCTCTGCCTGGATGCATGGTGCCACAATCCTCCCCTAACCGATTTGTTATTTACCCGTAAATGACACCTAAACCCAAATACATCATTTAACATGCACCATGCATTTGTCCCATGCAATTCTAAAACTTTTTCCTACATGCAGTGTAATGTCTCTTTCAACTTCTTTTTGTTCTACATGCAATGTAATGTTATTTTCATCTTCTGCTCTACATCCAATGTAATGTCCTTTTTCAAGTTCTTCTGTTCTACATGCAATGTAATGTTCTTTTTCATCTCTTTAAATATTTTCTAGAAATATTTGTACGTTTGTCATCAAGTTAAAATATACACAACGCACAATTTAATGAACTGGAAAATAGATTTCTGTAATGGGGTGAGGTGGGGGTGGTCTAATTCCCCTTTTTGTCTGGCAACAATCCCTGGATAACAGGAAAAGAGTATAAGCTGAAATGAAACCTTCTCTATTTAAACCCAACATATTTTCTAATAAATACATTTTATATGGACAAACAATTTAGATTTGAAATGTGATCATCTTGCTGGCGACCGAACTAATCTGGATGGAATTTATTTGGCAAAAACAAATCAAAGAATGATAAGCCCCATGGACCCCTAAATTCCAGACTGAAATCCTATTGAACATATGGAAGTCTCGTTTGAATTTAAGTTCACCGAAGGGTAAATTTGTATTCAAAAAGCATTATAATAGCAAGTTCAAATTGTTTAAATTTGTTGCAATAATGTTCGAAAAACGAAAAAAAACATTTGATATGCCGAAACTATATCCCAAAGAGAGATTCCTAATGTAAATAAAAAAAATTCTCATTTAACGACCGGTTTACCTGGTCGCTAAACGAGTTTTTTTTTTTTTATTATTATTCATTTTGAAGAAAGAGAAAAAAATTTTCGTACAAGGTTTAACACCGACGTGTTGAAATTATATCAGCTTCTTTCTATAGCTTGTCGTACACCGTTTTTCATTTAACGTCGTTAAATGAAGAGTAGCTGTACCATCCAAACTAAATATTAAACTAATACGCTCGTTTTCATTAACTTTTTTTCACCTTTATCCATTGTTCATTTATTTTCAGCTTATGCTTAAATTTGTCTTCCTGGCTAAAAACAAAAAGGGTTTTTTTAAAAACTTAATACCACTATATACTAGTAAAATCTTCGTCAATTTTAAGTATTACATTTTATAGGGCACTGATCGTCAGTATGTAAACCAGCAGGAAGTAATTTTTTAATGCCGAAAATTGCAAGAACGCATGAAAGTTTTTTTTGTTTTGGTTTTTTCTTGCGCGTTATGTCCTAGTTTTTAATTCTAAATTCCAAGCAATTAAAAGCGAAATATCTGTTTTCTCAAAATTTGAAAAAACAAATGGATATGCAGTTAACGATGCGGTTAAAGACTTGAGAAAGTGGATTCCGCCAACAGAGCTTTTTTTTTTCTTTCTTTAAGTATTTCACCCCAGGCAAGGCGGGAGTGCCACTCGCACGCAAGGGGTTACAGAGGGTAGAGAGCAAGAGTAAAGTGGGGGGGGTTAAGGAAAGGATAAAGAGAAGGACGGGGATCGGGATCAAAGCATCAGAAGATGTCAATTGATATTACATTTGAATATTTGACGATTATAGCTATCAGGGAAGCAAGTAAGAGGAAGGGAGTTCCACTGTCGGGAAGTGCGAGAGAAGAAGCTGTTGGAGTAGAAGAGACGGCAACATTTAACCATTTCGACAGTGAAAGGGCGTGACTGAGATGCCAACCTAGTAGCACGCTTAAATTTATGCAGTTTGAGTACCAGTGAAATTAGCTCGTCAGAGCAGTTGCCATGAAAATATTTGTAGAAAAGACAAAGCACGTCCTTGAGAAAGTGATTGTAGACAAGATGCCAGATCAGGACCTATCACGCTGCATATCCGTCTCTGGATTTGAGTTCAAATTCTAATTGACTCCAGCGGTTGATTAGCCACATTATGCTTGCCTTTTCATAGAGTAGCTACCACCCAAGGCCAATGAACCGCTCAGCTATTTGACTCATAGCTATGAGGATAGAGATGAAGTCATACTTTTCCCAAACTCATTAGTGCAAACGTGAACGCACTAGACTCTCCAGGACCCATTAAGTCTGTGTTTCTTCAAAACCTACAGAACCAACCTGTAACACTCAAACCCTCGGTCACGATGACTTGTGACTTTGTGCAAAAAGTTTCTTTTGAGCATTTTCAGTCTCCAGGCTTGGATCAACTAGTGGTGCGAAATTCAAATCGATGTCATGATTGCAAGAAGGACATCCAGTCCCAGAGATTTTTCTCAAACCGTCCTGGACCCTTCCATTGCTGCTGGATCCAGGATAGCCACTCAAGGCAGAGGGTTACTGAATGGCGTGTGTGATATGAGGTAGTAGAAAGCGAAGACTATAAGGACAAGGAAGAGAGTGGAAATGAAGAAAAATAAGTTTCAGTGTTCAAATTCGCATACGTCTTATCGATCAATCAAGGCGAAAGAAGGATATTTTGACGAGAGCAAAATTAAATCATAGAATGCATTTTCATTGGAAATTTGAATTTAACGATCTACTGTATACGTATCCACAGATATTTTAAACGTCTGAAGATCGTCTCAGATGAGATTAAAAGTACCTGGGAAAATAAAAATATTTGAAAGAAAATTTTGGAATTATTCTTAATCAGTTTTTTTTACAACCACCAAGAAATTAATTCGTGGAACGAAAGGATTAAAACTATAATAAACGAACATAATACGTCTAAATTATTTAACCAAGCATGCTTGAATGAAAATATGGTGGGCTATATTTATGGGATAAAGTGATCAATATCAGAGACAGAGCATATATAAATATAAAAAAGTGAACATTGAAGTCAGCACTCAGAGGCGACAAGCTGTTTCATGCTAGACGCAATCGTCAGGCCTGACGATTGCGTCTAGCAATAAACAGCCTGTCGTCTCTGAGAGTTGACTTTAATGTTCACTTTTATATATATATATTCTTTTTTTTTATATATATATTCTTTTTTATATGCACAATTCCTTTCATAATAAAAATAAAATTAAATAAATAAATAAATCTCCATAGACAAGCAAACTAGACGATGGCTAAAGTTATCTTCCGTTTCATTTTAGACACCCCCACCTTTCCCCGACTTAACACCTTGAAAGTATCTCTATACCGCTACTTATTATTAACACCCTACACTCGCCTACCCAATTTAGACAATTCGCCTAGCTGTTACCATGGGGATTTTGATTTCAATTTTTAAAAAAATAAGTACATTTCAGATATACGTTATTCCAACAAAAATTTCGCTTGAAGATGGAACGGAGCCCTTTTTATTTTCAACTCAATTTAATTTAAAGGATTATATTGAAGTTTTCGGCTCTTGTTTTTGAAACATGAGACCTCTTATGTAGCGATTTGGAATCATATTTTAAATAAATAATTATATATATATATATATATATATATATATATATATATAATAAAACAAATCTTTCCTTCTCTCTCTCTCTCTCTCTCTTTCTTCTCTCTCTTTCTCTCTGTCTTTCTCACTCGCTCGTTTCAGGAACTGTTTTAAAATCCAACAGCATCAAACGCCATTGATATGGATAAAACAAACAGGCGGACAGATGCTCTCTTGAGTCTGAAAACTGGAGGTGATGAGGTAACCTAGTTTAATTTGATTTATGGCTACCATTTATCCTCAGAGATCCCAAGCCATTTTCATTAAATACAGTGCTGTCTTTCTTTCATTCTAACCTGAGGAAGCCAAATAGACCAGATACTCTTGGAAAAACGCGTCTTTAATAAATGTTTATAAAAAGGAAACATTTCTTTGAGCAGGTTCTTCATGAATCATCTTCTGAAGCGAACAACGATTTTCTTGTCTATTTATCCTTTTTGGTAAGATCAACACGCCGATTTCATAACTGTCGTATTTTGCTGGTCCGTTCTTCTGACCCCGAAATAACATCAAACTGTTAATGACGCAGTTTTCGACCTTTGGCACAAGAAGTAATATATTTTGTGTAAACAGAATAGGTTTCGTTCAGTTAAATGTTTGGGGTCACAATATGTGACAAATACGGGTCAACAGGGTTACTTGAAAGATGTTTTCTCTAATATGTACTTCAATTTACTTAGGAATTCTAGCACGTTCTTCGTCGCTAAGCAGAAAATAATAGCGTAAATCAGCCCGAAGAAAAGATTATTAAGCGATGTTGGGTAACTTTTTCCATCAAAAGTTTTGTGGTGTCCTCCCTCTACAGAGTCTCTGTTGGATTCTTCGGCCAACTATAAGATTAGTAGGAGAAAAGGCATGGTGGGGAACAGTCGAATAGATTGAACGCTGGGTCAACCGACACACATACTATTCGTCGAATACTCTCCTGTTGTACTTACTGTTTAATATATGATATATCTGCATATATAAATGGATTATATTTTAAAACATATTTTCATGATTTTAAATGTTTTTTAAAGTATTTGCATTATTCAAGTAGACGCTCGCATCATTTATTTAAAAGAGACTTTATTTTATTGTATGTAAATATATATATATTTAACAAAACTAAAAAATGTGGCAAATAGACGTAAAAGTGTCAAGTAAAACTACTCAAAGAACAGAGTCAGACAAAAGGACAGTCCAGGATTTGATTATATTCTAATTTGTGCAGAATCATCAGCATAAATGAATAAAACAAACGATATTGCACTACGTGCCTAAACGTTCCAAAAACTACCTCCACAGGTTTTTGAAAGTTGACGTTCTCCCAGACCAGTTTCAATCCTTTCCATAGAAATCAGTCAGTCCTGCGATTTACCCATAGCTGGAAAAAAGAAGAGGAAAAACTATCAACAAACCCCTAATTATCAACAAGTAAGTTAAATAAATTCGAACTGAAGATCCGAATCTTCAATTACATTTCTAAAATCACTACTTCACCAAGCCACCTCAAATATATATATATATATATATATATATATATATATATAAGGACAATAAAATATTAAAAAATGAAAAAATATTTTTTTTATTTTTATTATTATTATTATTATTTCTCTTAATTCCTCGACTAGATTTCAAACAGGCAAATCATCAGGAAAAAATTCTATTTTTAAAAAATAGGAAAAAAGTTGATATATATAATGAATGTATTGATGGAGAAATTATATAACTTTTGTCTGTAGTTTTTAAAAATTTTTTTTATCTTTCAATAACTTTTCCCTAGACCAAAATAAATTATTAAAATAAAAATCCGAGATCAAATACAAATGAAAAATAAATTTTTACTACGTTATTAAAAAAATCGAAAACTGAAAAAATCAAAAAAATAAATAAATAAAAATGGTAAAATAAGTGAAATAAATTAATCAAACAAATTACCAAATCACACTATATATTAGAATAGACGAAAAAGAATAAATAAATAAAAATAAAAAAATAAAAATCAATGAACCCAAATAAATAAATTAGAATAAAATGATTCCAGCAAAATAAACTGCCAAAATAGAAAATTCCCAAAATGCAAACTGAAAAGGTATATAACGATGGCTGAGAAAAAAAAGCCATTACGTGCACTGACAACTGTGAAATGGTCGAAACAAACTGTCGCCTCATGTTGATATGAATGTCTTTATATATATATATATATATATATAAATATATAAATAGACAAGATATTTGTTTTGCACTAAAAGCTTAGAAAAACAAAAGCATTAGCATACAATCAAATAAATGTACCCTTTAAAAAATAAAAACAAAGCCCGGATGTAATTAAGAATTAAATTTCAGTCCGTGTTAAAAAAAAAATGCTTTCTCCATATGGTGGGAGTTCTGTTTATATATGGAAAAATAAACTGAGTTAAATAAAAAGATAATTATATTTTTTATTTTTTCTATAAATTTATTCTTTAAGAAAAAAATATGGCTCGCAAGTATTAAAAGAAATAAACCTCAATCTCTAAACTGTCAAAATAAAATTCCAGACCATTTTCCTTTACCATCCACTTAAATAAAGGTATATTTTGCCATGCGTTGTTTTTAGCTTGTTTAAAATTTTACTTTATTCGTCCCGTGATTACCAGATTCTTCAGGCCCTCCTTCCTCATTATGTGTCCATAACTTTTAAAATATCTACCTGATGTTAGGATAATCCACCTTTTTTATCTTTTACTAAGACCTCATTGTTCACATGTTCCTTCACATTCATTTTCGCAATATATATATTAGCCAATGATATATTTGTTCCGGTACGGATGTCGAAAATCAATTCTTAGAGAAAAATATAGATAGTTTTGAGGATATCAAAACAACGAATATTTTGTGTCATATATATATATATATATATATATATATTTGAAGAGAGAGAGATGGAGAGATGATTAAATAGATAGAAAAATGAAGAGGTTGGTAATCTCAGGATAATCCCCCGAGATGACATTCAAAATGCGTTGTCAAACCAGAGCAATTATTAATTCAATTTAAAAAAACAGATGCAATTAAATATATTTATACACCATGTGTTATTTTTAGATAGAAAATATTAGATGTAATTTGTTATTTAGACGATAATACAGGATGCATTTAAAGATAATATCATTTTAATTTTAGTAAGTAGTAAGGGTCATTAATTAGTTTGATTATAAAGATTTTTCTTTAAATTGAGGTCAATCTATCTAAAAGGTTTATAGGAGTTTTATATATATCTAGAATATTATATATATATATATATATATTTCCATCAGATCCCAGTAGTATCCTCGATAGCGCTGTTTTAAAAATTTATCTGTCATCTTACATCAACAAATTCCTTCCTATTAATAAAAAAAATAAGAATATTACCAAAATTTAAAATTCTTTTTTTTTTTTAATAATCTCGTCTTTTTCATATAAAGAGAAAAACACATTTTTTATAGGAAATTTATTAATGTCCAATGTAGGTTGACTGTTTTTATATATACGTTTTTATATATATATATATATATATATATATATATCCATATATATATATATATATATATATTCATATATATATATATAAATAATATATATATATATATCTTATAAATATATATATATATATATAATATATATATATATCCTATATATATATATATATATATATATATGTATATATATATAATATATATATATATATATATATATATACAATGGATATATATATATATATTTAAATATATATATATATATATATATACTGGATATATATATATATATATATATATATATATATATATATATATATAAATATATATATATATATATATAATATATATATAATGATATTTTATATATATATTTATATATATATATATATATATATATATATATATATATATATATGTATTAAAAATATGTGTGTAATGTGAATAATGTTTGTTTAACATTTTAATATTTAAAATACGATTTAATACTAAATAATTTTTTTTATGGAATTATCCCATTCTTAAATATTAATTTCTTGCAATGGATTCGATCTACATATTTGGGCATTTTCCGTAAATCAATCTTATTAAATTCGTAAAATTTTCTTTTTTTTCACCGAGACAGTTAAATGGAAATACTTACAGACAAAAATTTTTACATTATATAAACGACAATATTCTCCATTTTATTAGCATAATAACATTTAAAATTATTTTTGGTATTACATATATGTATAGATATATACTGTAATCGCTATATATATATTTATCATGTAATGTGTTGGTTCGAATGGTAAATGGATAAATTTTTTAGGAAAAGAGCTTTGATCCGATTAGTTTTGTAGCGGATAAGAAGAAAGTTTATTTGATCTTTTTTCTAATATAATTGTTACAAGTTTTTGTATTATATATTGTGTATATAGTATATATATTGATTGTGGAATAAGTGATGTTTTTGAAAGTTTCTCTGCGATTAATGAATTTTCACTAATTTTTAATCTCCAGATATCCTACCAAATCATATGTAATAGCATTGAACACCAATAATCATAATACATGCTTAAATAAAAATTCATTTCGTTGGGTCAAAATAATATATACGAAATATATATTTATAACTATCGCATACTAAAAGATTGGGCAACACGTCCTTCTCTGTATAGATATTTTATACTATCTATCTTCAAATCTCTTTATCTTATGTTCTATATATATATATATATATATATATCTTAATTCTATTAAAAAATGTCAGCTTCGACAGTTCAAATATGTTTCAATTTACATTGAGCAACTATTTTGTAAAATAAAAAATATCTGTAGAACACTATCGGATTATATCAGTGAAGGTTTTTTTAAATATATATATATATATATATATATATACATTAACGTACCCATATGTGATATTTGTATATATTGTATATATATATTTAGAGATATATATTCCTTGTATATATAATATATATGTCATAATATATACAAAGTTTCCCAGTAATATTTATATGTGTATATATCTTATACAATGTAAAACCTAAAATGTATATATAATTATGATCTATTTGAGTATATATATTAAAATATATTTTGTTTCTCTCTCTTTATATATATATATTGCATTAGTGAATATTAAAACTCAACATTCAAAGAAAAAAGGCTGTTTCGTTTTACAGTATTTCGCCTTTTTATTGAACTCCAGTGTTCATTCCATATATATATATAATCTATATATATATTATTCTATATAAATGTTTTTTTCTTTTCTTGATAATTTATCCGTTTTAACTAGCACTTCTTAAAACTATATTTCTTCCATATATTATATATATATATATATATATATATATTGGATTATCGAAAAGTAAAATTTTTAAGCCTCTTTCATTTTCTCACGATTGTTATTACTGTCTTTTTTCTGTCTCAATGCAATTTCCAGAGCAAATGCCACAAATTTTTTGAAGATGGGTCAGTGAAGAATAAAAAAAATTGTTGGGATCAATTAACTCTCCTTCCTAGTTTCTTAGTATAATATTATGAGAAAAAAAATTATTCCAAACCTTTGTTTATGATTTATCATATAGTATGTCAATGATTCATTTTTTACTGGTTGTTTTGTCCAGTTTCTTTTCGTGTATTTATCTTTTGCTTTCTACCTTTTTATATATTTAGCATAAATTTTATTATCTGTACTTTATGAAATTATATAAACTGTATTGTTCCCAATTTATCTGGAATAAGTCGGGACTTTATTCTCGATTTTATTTAAATCTTTTTTATCTATATTCCCTATTTACTACTAGCTACATTATTTTGAGTTGTTCCTGTAAGCCCATATCTTATTTTGCTCATAGAATCTATCCCTATCTATCTATCGAATCTAAATTGGCTGTCTGTTCTAGGCAATATAATTTATATATAAGTGATGATATATAGATCTCTTTCTATCCATCTATCTAAAAAAACAAACTCAATATCTCTCTAACCTATCTATCTCATCTATCTCTAGTCTCATTAATCTATCTATCTATCTATTTCTTCTTCTATCTATCTTTATTATCTCTCAGAGAGAGAGAGAGAGAGAGATCTATCTATCTATCTATCATCTATCTATCTATCTATCTAAAGTCTATCTCTACCTCAGAATCTCTGAGAAGATCTATCTACAGTCTTCAATCCATCATAGATTCATCTATCTATCCTATCTATCTATCTATCTCATCTATCTCATTCATTTTCTGGTCTATCTATCTATCTATCTATCTATCTATCTATCTATCATTTATATAAATCAAGTTTTGAAAGGGACCTATCTATCTATCTATCTATCTATCAGTTGTTCTCTATCTGCACGTTCAATCTACTAAATTTTCTATCTGTCTATCTAACGATGGCTGTCTGTTCTCATCGAATTCTATCTTTGCAAAAATAATTATCTATAAATAAGAACTCTCTGGAAGTCTTTTATCATGAAGATCTTACTATCTTCCTCTTGAAAAACAGTCAAATAAGCAGATCTTTTTTTTTTTTATTCTGGATAGAAGTGATGTATTAAAGCCGAAAGAACAAGTTTGTAATTCAACTTTGTTATCAGGAATAGTTACATTTCTAATCTGATTTGAGGACACGTTATTTAATAAACTTAATATAGCATCGCATGTTTCAAATTAAAGGTTCCATCATTCAAAAACCTGGAAAGGAAATCTCAGACTATTGGGATCTAATTCTGGCGTCTCAGTCTGTTCTGATTTAAACAACTGTTCTTGGGAATGGCATAAATCCGTCCCTTTTGGTATCTACTTTAAGTTAAACAGTAAGGTAGACTAATCTCTCCAGCATTGAAGTCATAAGTAAAGAAATTTTTTTTCTTAAACCGACTGAAAAATGGAAGGTGGAAATCGTTCCACTAACATTCTCATTAAGTCATGGTAATATACTGTTAATAAATATTTTTTTGTTTCGTTGTTCGTTTTTTTTACTAATGCCGAAATCTAAATAGTTTGTGCGCAGCTTTTTTTTTACTTTTTAGAGATAACAATTGATTTAATCCTTAAATGGTTTGTTAAAAATATTTTGAGGTGGCTGTAAATTCATACCATTGGACATGGTGTTTGCCGCGTATTATATTTCAAACATAAAACAAATCAAAATCCCTAAATCCGATTTTTCAATTCGATCTTTGGGTTTGTTGATAAGGCCTGTTTATTATCATCTAGCTTTCTTGAAATCATTGCTCGACGTTGGCTGCCTTCGGTTAATAAAAAATTAGTGCCTAACTTCTTATGGCTTTTTATTTGTTTCTTGTAAGACTTTTTCTATGAATATTTAAAACATGAATTTTGTAACCTCATCACGAGGATAAATATTAACGTACATTATCATCATCAAGAATTTCACTCAGATCTCAAAATTTCCATCGAACTATCTCATTATCTATTGGGTATTATGACCTTGAGGATCCGTCTTAGAAAGCGGCATTACTTTATTTGTAGTATCACTCTTCAATAACGTGGGCCGTACTTTTGCTCTCCTAATGACATCAGGTTCTACAGAATATCAGTCAACATTAACCATTTTAAGAGACAACAATTTTATTTTCTGAGATTATGGATACGTTTAACGAGTTTCAAGATTCATTTGGGACCTCAGGAAAAGATACTCAGTAATCAGTTGTAAAATAGACAAGCTCTCAAAACATTAGCTCACAGGACAATAACCCAATTTGGGGACAGTTATTCAGTGGTATTTATCAGGCAGATGGATTTAACGGCTTCTTTTGTTTGCTGCATTTCTTTCTCTCAATTTTATAGAACCTGTTAGGTTTATAGAAAATTAACCTTTAGTTGTTGACGCAAATTAGATCAGTGTCCCTTTCTTGCGGTGGTATAGGAATGAAAAAGAACTATTAAAGCCTGAAAGAATGTTCGTCGCTAATATCGACCATCCAATATATATATATTTTAAATATATGTATCAACAAAATTGGACAATATGGTTTGTGCCATACATCTCGAATATATAATCAATCAGATATATATATATTTATCGAACACGCGCATATTGTATGGTATATATCTATATATCTATATATGCATATTATCTATACCAATAATATATATATATATATATATATATATAAAAAATTTATAATCGGGAAAATGTGAGTTTTGTGATCCTGGGTTTCACGCTGGCGCGATCGATAGACAAACTGATTAATTTCAATATTTTTTCATTTCCATGTCGCAGGTATATCGTTGTTTTTATGGAAGTGGGAATGCCCTTGGTCGGAACGCCACTCATACTTACGCCTACATACCCGCATACACTCATGGGCGAATAGCAGGATACACACACACGCTCACTCAATTGGTCCACCGCCAGAAGAAATGGCAACCAACTGTGGGATTGGGTAAATATGCGTATTCATGTGTCATTGCGTACATACGTACGCACATGGCACATCCAATGTTGTTGGACTGCATAGCGAATGCTGAATTGTTTGGTGCAATGTCAATGCCCATATCGTTCGTCTCTCAATGTTCAGTTAAATAATGTTTCTTGAGACAACATACCATGGACAGGACTGTGTAAGATGAGGAAGTTTAAAAAACAATAGGGACAAAATTTCAACCTGATTGTTTTGGGCGTAATTTTAAAACCGGACTTTTTGTTTCTTTTTATATTTTCATATGAGAATCAGAATGTTGCGCTAAGAATAGCGTTTTCAATTTTTCGGTTTAAAAGAACTTTTACAAAGTCAATACCTGGCATATGGAAACATCTATGGTATGCAAAAATAACGTTCTGTTGGAGAGTGAAACCCGTAGTTTTCTTAGTTTTTCTTCATTTTTTTTCAGTGGCAAAAAATACATTGTGCTTTGCACTACACGTTACCTTGGCTTTATATATCATATTCTTTTTACGTATTTCTTTTGGGTGAACATGTTTTTTATTTCTGCAGCTTGCAATGAATTTCCCCGATTGCGTGTATCAAAGGGTTTCATAGGTTAAAATAATGCACAACAAGGAACCTCAATGCAACTGCACGTTAAAAAAAAAAACTAATAGGAGGAACACCATTTTCTCCACTTCCATAAAAAACTACAAATATACGCAACCATATATAAATCAAAAGTTAAAAATTAATCAGTTTGTTAGACGATTTTAAATAGCAAGGAAAGTCCAGCTGGGTCAAACTAACTATATCCAAAAAAATATGTTAGCTCTTTCTGTGATATTGAGCGCTTTCCAATAAGAAGCAAAAATATATAATATATACATAATATTTGAAAATTGCATATATATATATATAGTTACATTTCGCTTTTCACAAAAACACACAAAAACAGGATATATATAAAATGTTCTTCATTCATTTTTCCCGGGAAAATGTCGGAGAAGGTGTCTTAGGATTTATTTTATTCGAGTTTTAATCAGAGATTATATTTATAGAACTGGTATTAAACGAAAAAAAAAAAGGAAAAGTATCCCGATCTTGATGTGGTACGCGTCTAGCATGAATAGTTGTCCCCTATAATTGACGTCTATATATATATATATATACCTATATTCTATATATATATATATATTAATTAATTATTTAAAAAATAATCACTTCAACTTAAGAGTTCTCAGGATTCCAAAATCAAGGATTAAAAAACCCATTATAATAATTTACCTAACGTTTCTTTTGGCTATTTTTCTATATATTTGAACACAAAATTTACGCACACATTATATATATATATATATATATATATATATATATATATATATATATAAATGTTTTTCTTCTTTATATAGTGTGTCCCCTTAAGATGTACGCGATCATGATCTCCATGACTTCTTGTGTTTTTGTTGCTGTTAATAAATTTTATTTTGCTATTTCCCTAAACATTATTCAGCTCTCCATTCATTCATGCTCCCTAGCATAAATTATGTTATTTTCTTTGTCCCTTTTACCTTCAGGCTGCAGTGATTATCAAATTTTCCAAGCCTTCTTTCCTAATTATATACCTGGAAATTTCATTATTTCTTCATGTTATTAACCATAAGTATTCTTTTGTTTAAACATTTTTTCATTTCATCGTTGCCGTTGTTTCAGTCCATGTTATTTCTCATCATCCTTCTGCAAACCACATTTCTATCAGTTTCGTCATGTCTTGACATCTTTGAAAGGTTTTCCAGCACTCATTGACATATAGAAGAAATATATTACGTAACATTTTGAACTCTTTTCTTTGTTTTTTACAAAATTTTCCTGTTTCTTAGTACTTCCGTTAGCTTTTGGAATGTGTCTTTATCTGTGCCAATACGTCTTTGGTCAATGTTGCATTTTCGTTCTTTCTAAAACATTTTCACAGTAATTATTTGTTTGTTTCATTTGATTTTACGATTTGTAGTTCGCCATTTGGTCTCATCCTTTTGCTAAAAACTATGCATTTATGCTTCTTGCTGTTGATATTTAATCTTTAACTTTCGTTTCCCTCACTTGTGTGTTTCTTATCTCTTTTGCTATCATCTTCTGCATATCTTATGTTAAGACTGTGGCCGTCAATTAATAATCCTAGTAGGACTTCTAATTCTCTCAGAATTACCTAACTGTATAGGCTAAATAAAATCCAGTGAGAAGAAACTTCCTTGTCTTGCACACGTTTCTATCTTTCTCTATTTGTTGAATTCATTTTCTATCCGTATGATGGTGATTTGCTGCCAGTATAGATTAATGATTATTCTAATATCCTTCCCAAATATGTCAGTCTTGCTGGACTCTTCCAACAGATATTTGCGGCGTAATGTATCGAACATTTTTGCGTAATCTATAAAACACAGGTACACGTCCTCTTCATTTGTAGTTCTTGTTCTAATATCATTCTGGGCGTAAATATTGTCTTCCTTGTTCGAGTGTCTTTCGCGAACCCGCACTGTTCTTGTCCTATTTCCTGTCTAATTCTGCTGCATGCTTTATTCATCAGAATTTGATGACAAATTATATAGCTGAGCTTAATTGGATTTTATATTTTCTGATAATTTCAATACACTACCCCAATTTGACAAAAAGTCTACCTATCAGTGCCATTCCATTGTGAAGGATAAGCATTTATGACTAAAAAAATATTATAAAAACTTTGTGTTTTCTTTTGAGTTAAAAAAAAAAAAAAACTTTTTAACAATTATTCCCAATGTTTCCTCACAAATTATTTTGCTTTACGATATATCTTCAAGGTAAAATAACTTCCTCATGTAGGGAGACAAAAGCTTTAATAATACGTGTGTACCATTATGACAGTCACAGATTTGTATTTTAGATATAGTGATATTTTTAATATACAATTTAAATCTATACTGGTGATATATATGAACATTATTAAACTATAACAACTTGAACTTTATCATTACATCTTCATTTAACCATGTCTTTCTAGTCTCATAGTTACAAAATAATTTTATATGTCTATATGTATTGTTTTTATTTTCTTTTTTTTAAAGATGTTACCTGCAAATGCTTTGTTCTTACCTTCAGAATATTTTTTTAAATATGGTTAATTTTCAACAATAATAGTGAATTGCAATTTTTCAAGCCTAAAACATGATGACCAAAATATGACAAAATTAGAAGATTTCTAGTATAGTTTTATTTTGGCTACTATTTTCATTTTTATTTTTTGATGCAGTTTTTGTTGTCTCATTTTAGCAAGATTGAAATCAAAACACACACTTGAAAAATTAATCTTTTTTTTTTTTTTTTTATCTTGTAATTGCTTTGATGGCAACAATGGTAGTTTTTTCTTTCATTCTGTGTTTAAAAATAGCTTATTGTTTTAGACAATATTTTTTTGCAATATATTTCCAGCTTACATGCATATCTTGTGATTTTTTTTAAATAGGATATTCCAGGTAAATAGATAAGAAAAATAGGAAAAATGTACTTTGTGATCTCTTAAGGTCAGATGCAACATACACTTATAGAAAACTGAAGTCTATATTCACTGAAATGTTTGTAAAAAACAAAAATGAAGACAATAATGTGAAAAATATATGAATTATGCAATAATGATGGTTTTCTAAATTTCCTAGTCCCTTAGGGAAATGGCTTTTTGCTAATCTTGTTTTGGATTTGTGTTGTTAGTTTTGCATATATATTTCTTAGTTTTCAATATCAGTAATTTTAATGTTTATTTTTTCTTAATAAATTTTAATTTGTCAAAATGTATCAGAGGGAATATTTCTTTTACATATTTTTTATTTTTTGGGAAATATTCTTTTCAACTTTTGGCTGCTGTCATTTTCTCAGTTTCAAAGCTGTAAAAAAAATCAATATTGTTGACAAAAGAATCTGGTTTAACTGCAACTGAAGAGGAAGCATTCATATTTGGTCTGTTGTAGAAAAATACTCTGTTATCTTTCATGCTCAGTCTTTTGCTGCATTCTTATCTGTGAGAAACATTGATTGTTCATATGAGAAAAGTACAAAGATAAAAAATGAAAAAATAAAACCCAAAATTTGAACACATTCCCTAAATATTAGCTATTATAAAATCCTGTATCTGTGTTTCCCACAATATTTAATTTATAGCAGTTTATTCTACAACAAATGATGATAAATACTGATGAAAATATTGACACGTTGTTAATGTTTAAACTCACATGTTGATTCATGTAGTTCATAATTTTTAAATACTATTTTGCAGATTTGTATTTTCTTTAATTAGTATCTAGTAGCTGTGACATTGAATAAAATAAGGCCTTCCTAGGTTTTTATTTCAATTTTACTCTGTAGGGCTACTGAGAAATTAACAACAGTTATAAATCGGTTTTGTTTATTACATATTTGTATATATAAGTGTTGTGAAAAAGTCTTATTCTAACAATGTTTTAAAAAGGAATTTAGATTAGATTGAGCAAATTACTTTTTGTTATTAGTAATAACATAATTGTGTAAATTTATAATAACAACACAAATTGTTAATGACTAACAAAACATGTAGTCACATAAATTATTGTAGTTTGATATGTAACAAATTTTGAACAGTTAAACTTTTTATGTTAACTAATTATTTTTTATAAAATATACAAGAACAAGATTGTAATTAAATAGTAATTATTTTGAATAAATGTTTTAGTTGCTACTCTGGAATTTCAAAATAATTTACCAATATTGTTGTGTTATAAATTTGTGGACTTAACTGATGAACTAGAATATATTTTAATTAAAATTGTATGTTTTCTTAATAATTAATGACCTTTTCTTATAATATATCTGTATTTATTGAATGAAGATTAAGTTAATACTGCTTGCAAAGCAGGAACTTTTGCTTACATTTGAGTTGGGTTTGTGCTTTAAAGTATTCTGACTGTTCAGAAAATGCATGTTTTCACATATATTTATACAGCACAAGACTACATATCATATTACAGCAAAAGATGATTCTATTTTGAAAACTTAGGCTTGATTCAGAAACATTAAATCATCTTCTTAGATTTCAAATTTTTATTTTTTGAAATTTGTATTTTTCAAGTTATTTGGCTGTTTTTATACAAAAATAAATTGTGACGTGTTAAGAAAAACACCTTTTTCTGAATGCTAGTTAGATGTCTGAAATAACAACTTGATTGGAAGAAGGACATACCTAACCCAATTAGTCTGTCGTTCCTGCTGAATTCAACCTGCTGATCTATATATTATTCAAGATGAAATAAGAAAACATTACTTTAGTCTATTTCCTTGTTAATAGATCCTTCTTTATTTCACCTCTTCTCATTACCAGTATCTTTTATCTGTATTAATTAATCATCTGCTATTTTGGGCTCTATTTTTGTTTTGAATTTGACAATTTGCATATATTCATAGCTATATTTGCATATACCATTTATGTATATATATTATATATATATTTATATGCTATATCATTAGATTCGAAATTTAACGGTTTATTTTTAAAACAAATTAAAATTTAATTTTTCTGAAATCTGGCCAGAATTATATAAGCGGTTAGGATAAAATGCTATTCCTTTTGCGCAGATGTCAACAGACAATCGATATTTGTAAAAAATTTCGTGAATTTTAAACTTCCCAATTTCTTAGCGAGTTTAAATTTTGAAAATGGCTAAAGCGGAAACAGCGCTTACCCCATCGAGTTATTGGGATATCCTGGGAGTCGTTAAGATGGCAGCTAATATAGGCGTTGATTTTTTTTTTTTTCATTTTTTATAGCAGCTATTTTTTTCTATTTGAATAAAAACCCAAACTCATGAACACATTCAACGAAAGAAAGTTATAAATAATTAATTTTTAATAAATAATACATATACAATATATATAAAAACAAAATGAAAACTTATCTCAGCCGGTGTATTCGTCCGCTGATGAACAAAAGTAAAAAAACGGCTGTTAGTCACTTTTGTTTATAAATGTTGCAAAAGAAAAACCCGTCAGTGTACGAAATGTGTCGACTAAGAAAAGTTTTCCTTTTGTCTTTATTTATATTGTCCTTTTACATATACATTTAAGATTTATGTGATATTTTACATATATTCTATCTTTAAACGTTATTTCTAGTGGATATCCATGTTTCAGTAGACGCTCTGTTTATTTTTAAGCCGTGTACATTTATTCGTATGCTGACATAATTATTCGAGAAAAAAATGTTCCCTCCACAAACTGCTTCCAACTTTTCTGGTAAAACCGTCATTTCATTCAACAAACTTTAGAACGACTAAGGCATGAAGTTTGTCGCCGATCAACCAATTGTCCGTGATGTGCGCGAGCCTTTGTTAGATGCTCGAAAATTCACATCTGCTCAGTTTCGTACCGAAACAAAAACATAATAATGTTCTAAA
>CAHIKZ030004642.1:2500-56550 GCA_903632075.3 Acanthosepion pharaonis | reverse complement strand
AATTGTTTTAACAAGTAATCTTATATTACAGTAATTTTATAGATTTATAGATAGAAATACTGAATAAATATTCGAAAAATTGTTAGGAACAGGTAGAGATTTTTTTCGGGAAATTTGATCTGCCAAAGTTTAAGCTAAACAGAAAATATAATGAAAAATATTTTCCATTAATAAAGCCATATATATATATATATTTTCATTAATAAATTAATAGTTACACACGCACACACACATAAAAATATATATTTTCATTAATAAAAGTTATATATATATATAAAAAATATATATATATATATATATATATATATATATATATATATATATGTTTGTGTGTGTGTGTGTGTGACACCTATTGATATAGGGAGAGCATAAAATTATCTAATGTAACATAAGTAAAAGTTGAGCAGAATTTTGCAATAAGAATGCCCAACAGATAATAAAGGCAATGATTATTATCAAAATAAATAAAATGTTCACAATCCTTATCTCTCATCATCTACAGTTTCACGATGTTGCCGTTCACTTGTATCATAAAAAAAATATTGTATTTTGGAAGATATTAATGTTTTCTTATCTGAACCTGGTGAAGGACAAATCAGTGAGGTATTCCGTCAGTTATAGATAAGTATTGTGAAGTATTTTCCTTAGCACTGGCATGATATATAAATGTATGTATATATGTACGCATGCATGATTGAAAAACCAGAAAAAAACAATTAGTTCAAAAGGCATAGTGGTAAATGAGGTATTTTACTTCCTAAAACTACAGTTAAGAATGCAAGCATTAGAAATGAGGTGATCAAGAACCCTCCAAGAAATCTAATACGTTGACAGCATTAATCATCACGCGGTACGAGACTCCATCTTACAAGAAAGAAACTCAATAGTAAACCTCAAATCAACTCTCAAGAAAATGAAATCGAAACGGCATGGACACGTTATATATGTCAACACTCTTTCGACTTCCGTCCTACAAGATGCACTCTTAAGCAAGAGAAAGATGAGACAGATGGAAGCATTGGGTGATAACTTCTCTGAATAGACTGGATGGACCTTCACAGACTCAAACACAGGTATGCAACTTTGATATAGAGAAGGTTTCCAATTGACCAACGTTGCTACATCCTCACCAACTCATAGTTCTACTGATAATGAGAGTGTGTCTTAGGATAGTTTTCTGGAGGGAGGTTAAATATCAATTTCACTATTTGATTTCAGGTTTCATTTTTACATAAATGAAAAAAAAAACTTTTGATCTTTTATTTATTTTTATGATAAGAGATGGAAAATGGTTATTATACAAGATGAAATCACAAGAAAAATGAACTACCACTAACCATACCAAAAGCTAGACTTCATCCAAAGAAGAAGATACTCTATATATGGTAGATAGTATGTGTTTTCTTTTACAAGTAAAAAAATTCTTTGGCTGGGAAGTTTTAACTCTCTCACAATATTCAACAGATAGCCATTTAATCCAGTCCTTAGAGAATTCTCCTCTGCACTCTTAATATTATTTCCATTTCTACTGCATTCTTTTTCAAGGCCTCAAAGTTGTTTTCTGTTGCCATAGCAGGATATGACAACACAACACAATATGACGCCAAAGAAAAAGAAATGAAAACAGAAAAGGCATATAATTAGAATGAGAAAATAACAGTTAAATTTCTAGGAAACATACTGAAGAAACAGGGCCTCGAAAGTGGATACGGACATGACATATTTACGACAAAAGAGACAGATGAACTAACCAGTTACCTGCCTAACGAGCATGTGTAAATAGATGGAAAACCTGAGTGGTGTTGAAAAGATAAATCTTATTAAGATCTACAAAGGATCGGAAGTCGTAGAATACACTGATCGTCCACACCCTAAAACATTATGGTACGTAGAAGACTGGAGATTGTAGTATCTAATCAAATTTATTTATGGAAGAACCTGAAAACAGTTAAATTGAAATCTTATCTTATAACATTCTATAAATAATGATTGTTTTTCTCTAGGGAAAAATTTAAAAGTATAAATGTACGCAAATCCTCATATCCCAAGATAAGTATTATATATTTTCATTCTTTTAAATTTATGATTTACTTTCTTAGAATATTTTTTGTTTCCTCAGTTGATTTGATAATGCTATTTTTTTTATCTGTTGCTAATTTTATAGATATCAATTTATCTCAGGCAAAAAGAACAGAGATGATGAAACGATTCAAAGTCTGAATACCTACGACGTATTAAACTGATATAATCTATCTTTTTACGTTATCATATTAAAACTTTGTTATTCTTTATATGGAAGTTAATTCCCATCACGTATACCGTGCCGTAGGGTCCGATTGACGTATAGCAAGTAGGAATCTTCATTGTCCTTAAGGCATTTTCCAAGAGAAAATTCAAGAGTCAAAACTAGGGATATAAATTAGAAGAAAACTAATAGCAACTTAAATATATATATATATATATATATATATATAAAAAACATTATTTTAATTTGCAACTTCATAAAAAACATTATTTTTTAATATATATAGCATAGAGAGAGAGAGAGAGAGAGACAGAAAAGAAAGTGTTGCCTGGAAAACAAATAAACAATTTAAGCGTCAGGCTTCTTCCTGCTGTTAACTATTATAAACACGCATGGATATTTTGATATTATCAAGATGGCTCATCGTTTGTAAGATAGAATCATTTAAAAAAAAAAAAAAAAACGTACCACGTGTTGCCACATATTTCCAGCATGAACTCTCTATTTCGTGGAATAAATGAAGTCCCCTCCCTAAAATGTTTACCAATCGGGGGCTACTCAAATTAGAATGTTACTGAATCAGGCTTGATATGAATGTAAGGAAATCGTTTGAAATTAATATGATGGCGATAACGAAAGGAAAAAGAAATTCTATAATGTTGCAGATCTTGTGAAAGAGCTAAGTGGACGTTTCTTCTTGGATTGGTGTTAGGGTAGAAATAGAAGCAATTCGACCTCGTCGACGTAGCGTGGCGTATTCTCACCTTAAATGCATGAATCAGTGGAACAGCGTTTCTCAACCTTTTTAAACAACAGCACGCCTAGATGCATATAAACATACCACGGTACATTTGGTAAGTTTGTTAAAGTGTATGCACTTAAATGTTATGAAATAAAACCATGAATTTTGAATTAAACAAAGAATATTGAATACAATTATATAAAAGAAAGGTTAATTTTCGTTTATTCAAATAAAGGAAAACTTTAAAATTTGAATTTAAAAAATAAAAATACTTAAAAACATGAATATTAAAACAAAGTATTTAAAATAGCATAATCGAAGAATAGTGAAAAGAATTGTTTAAAAACCGGTTTACACGGTGGAGCAATGGATAGCGACTTGGTTTGGCAAATCAGAGAGCCGAGTTCGAATTCCAGTTGAATCAATTACGTGCTATAACCTTGGGAAAAGTATGAATCTTTTTCTCCACCCAGCTAGGGGTAAATAGCAGGACAGACCGGGTTCTGTAGCCTTGAATGACAACGGATATACCGCAGAAAGCAATAGCAACCTACTAAGGAAAAATCTGCTTTGTCAGTCAGGTATCGAAAGATACATGATTGTCTAAGCGTCTATCAAGCATGGCATATAACTAACTGAATGACATATTAATTTATTCGAATACTAACGTTACTGACAAACATACATATGTGTTTTAGAAGCGCTGCGGTAGAACTAAATAGTCCCATTCCTATATTTTTTTTCCGTGCGTCGTGACACTACATTTCACTAAAGGTACTTGGAAGGAAACACTTCTATTCCATCCCTTATCTTATATTTTGACTTTTCTTTCTACGATTGCTGTCACTTCCGCTATAATAAGTCCCCTATTTATTATTCTTATCATTTCATCTTGACATGTCTTTTGGATTTAATGAGAATGAGAAGATTTCACTGAAGAGAAGGGGTGATGAGAGAACACGTTACAGGAAGACATAACATTTCAATTGACGTTGTATTAAATTTTTGAAGATGGTTAGTGGCAGAAAAGCAAGGAACCAAAATAGAGGTCCATTGCTGAGAAGTGCGAGAAAAGAGATTATTACTACAGAACGTAGGGTTACATCTAGCTATTTCAACAGTAAAACGATGGGACCCTGTTGCTAATCTAGTAATACGCTTAAATTCATCCGGTCGAGTTGCAAAGGAGGAGAGAGCTCAGCAGAGAAAGTGTCATGTAAATAATTATAGAAAAGACAAAGGGAACCTCATTTAAGGTAATAGGAAAGTGACTGAGGTCGAGATGCCAGGTCAGGATCGATACCATTAGAGACTCTCCTTTTTGGATTTTGTTGTGTTTCTCGAGATATATAGCAGGTGCCTTTTATACTGTTCAGTGCTATTCTCATTATATCACTTAGGTCTCTTTATAATAATATTCATTCCACCGATCTTTGAGAAATTCTCTTTCCAAGCGATTTCATTATTTTCCACACATATGTCATAGCTCTCATTTTAGACACATTATACACTTTACTTTCTAAGCACATTGGGTAGGTGCTTTTCCTTATACAAGTTGTCCAAAAAGTCTTTAGACAGTTTCATAAAGTCATTACAAAAAACTTAAAAGATGTAGAAACTAAATTTTTGCTACATAATTAATATGCAGCACCAAATATTTTAATGATATTATTAGATTTATTAAAGTTATATTTTTATATTTCATACAGCAATTAATGTTGTTTGTAATATTTGAAATTACAATTAAAGAATTAACAGGATGTGTCCCTAATATTAGATGAAAATGGCTACTCCACGAGAAAAGGTACAATGTTTGTATTGCTTGATCAAAACAAAATCGGATATTCAAACACGAAGAAATTACACAGATAAATATGGAAAAAAAGCTTCTACTACAAATGATTTTCTGGAGATCTAGATATCTATCTTAATACACTAAATTTATACATTAATATTTTATACAATATTTTCCTTATATATTTAAATGTATTTAATACTTTTTGTCAATATCTTTTACGTTTTCTCCTTTTTTCTGAATTTCATATAATGTTTCTGTTTCTCTATTTTGGTTTATTTCCGTTTACTTTTAAACCTGCATTCTCCGAAAAATAGGTTTCTCAAAACCAGTAGCTGTCATCGATCTTTCTAGTATTGAAGGAGTCTTCTTTCTTAAAGTTATGCTTGATGTAGTGAAGATTGTCAACATCATGATTATGCCATTGTTTTCTCTTCGAGATACATTTGATATCCATTTTAGTTGTTGCTACTCCTGAAGTGGTGAGGTTTCTGTTATTCAGTACAGGTCTTTATTTGTGACAATGTAGAACAATGTTTAAAGAAGAATGATCCTTGCTGAGACAAACAGGGTTCATTCGCTCAAAGCTTTTTTTCTAAACCGTTGATCTGTGAAATCGTTTTTATACATTCGAGAGTTTTGACATTTCTGAACGGGTTTAACTCCATGTCTGGCATTCATTTGAATTTTTCGATTATATGAAGTTATTTAAAAACTTTAGTTGAGTATTCAGTTTGATGTTTTGGCTATGTAGTTATTCACGTTAAGTGGCGAAACTAGATCTAGCTAAGCGTATGCTATATTAAATTTCCTCATCTCCCGTGATAAATCTGTTTTATCTGATCCATGCACCGACGTATTTGAACTGTTTAGTATATAATGAAATCCACATACTGATTTTTTTATGATGCTCTCAGAGTATAAGATGTCAATGCTTTCATTCCATTTCGTTTTGGAAACGTTTATCTTGGGTGCTATTTCTTGGAACACTTGACAGAGAATGTTGATTGTTTTATTCAAGATTATTCTTATCCCAAGTATAAATACGTATGACAACCACGACGCATCATCATCGAAGGTGTCGTTGTCACGAAAAGTAAAATATTTTATTATTCACTAATTACAAAATATTCTATAGGTTTCTTTTTTATGAAAATCCAGAACATCAAATGTGGAATGCGTGAAATTAAAATATATGGTTAAGATATAATAAATCGCATACGTTTAAATTTGAGCAACTCTGTCGTAAACGTGCAATTAGGACATACCTTAAAAATGTAGGTTCTGAGTTGGCAACATCAGAGAAAGTTATGATACTGGTGTACACTTAGACATATACGTAACTCGAATTTCACTTTGAAGAAGTAAGTTTCACAGTGGTCACTAATACATATAAACTTGTCTAAAACCTACAGGGCATAAATATATGTTATAAAATCCAAATATTGATTTATCATTAGGAAATTTGATGAAGAACACATTATGTAGTAATCACGCACATTTCATCTCCAGTTTTGTCTTCCAGGCAAAGTGCTTAGATATCAATAATGGTACTCATTTGTCATAATTGAAACTAAAAACATCTGATTGACGATTTTCTCCAGGCGAAATAATGGTCAATAAGGAGCAAGGGAAATGTTAAATATTATATATATATATATATATATATATATATATATATATATAAACCAAATGGACCTAGTTAAATAATTTAGACTGTCTTATTGAGAATTCTGTTGACACAAATTCGCCCGATTTTGAAATTATTATTTAAATATTAATTATACGGCGTTATGATTTTGCAACGCAATGAAACAACTACTGAGCCAATAAGAAAGTTGCATTATGGCATTTAAATTGAATATCTATCACTATTTAAATTGAGAACTATCACGTTTTTAATCAAGATAATCAACATCAATAACTGTCTTTTCAAATTAATGTTAACCCAAGTATCAATAGTATTAAGCAAAATATAAATCCGCGTCGATATGATATAAAAAAGGCAAAAACGTTGATTCTTCGTTCCCACTTAAAGTAGGCAAACTATTTATGCATCATATGACAATTTGATGATACATGAATTGCAACGTTTTTATTTGCATCCATTCCATATAACATTCACGGAATTGATGATTGCGGTAATGTTTGGTTCAAAAATTGTTACCTATTTCATGGTCAAGAGCAAAGTTTGCTAGTTGATTATAAGCGACCCAAACATAGCGACGGATTGTGCCGTATCTCACCTTCTTCACTATCAGTGGAATAAGTGCTGCAAAATTATAATAGCGCCAGTTGCTTATAATATCACCTCTGCTTGAATTTATATTACTTCGTATTTAAAAAAAATATCATAATATTTTAAAAACGTTAATTGAAATTAAGCTTAATTTTTGTTAATAATTATTATTAACCTTGAGCAACTCTCATATCATTTTGGCTGGAGAACAAAAGTAAAGACACGTAATATGTTCTATCTATTTCTGATATATTTTTATCAAGAAATCGCAAGGAAACTAAACAGCATTTAGCATCCTTAGATTTCTCACCCTTTTGCGACTACTTGCTTTCAATTTGGGCTGGAAATTGTTTTTCTCTACAAAGTTGGGTCTCTTGGTCTGACTGTTGTTTAACTAGTAAACATTTCAAAACAGAGGGTGGTGGCGATGTCCAACATTTAAATTATTACGTGAAAAGAGAAATTGCAACAATGAAGAATGAAGGAGGAAGAAAGACGAGGAAGAGGAAAATGAAAGAAGAAGGCAGAGGCGGAAACAAGTAGGATGAGGAGGGGAAGATAAAGAGGAGCTAGAAATAAGTGGGGAGGAGGCGGAAGAAAGAAGAGGAAAATGAAAGAAGTATAAAGAAATAGAAGAAGAAGAAGAAATAATAATAAAAATAATAATAATAATAATAAAAATAATAATAATAATAATAATAAAAATAATAATAATAATAATAATAAGTAGTAGTAGTAGTAGTAGTACTTGCTGTCAGACGGGGCGAGCAAAAACTGTGCATTCCTAAATAAGAACTGAGCGAGATATCTCTAGGCATATTCAGCAGAACTATCCCCATAAATAAGACATTTCCACTTCAAAATTACCTGTAGTAGTACCAACAAATATGAGGAGATAATAATAATGTAAATAAATTAATTAACATAAGCATTCTTTTCTTTTCTTTTTTACAACAATGAGACAATTAATACCGTGCTCAAATAAAAACTGGATAAGAATGGTACACTTATTTTAAAGTGAAAAATGATAGTATTTGTAATTGTCGAAGCAGTTATCTTTCTTTTATTCCGCCACTCTTCTTTATTTAAGTTTGACACAGTTTTTAAGCTTTCCCCGAATTTCTGAAATTTATCACCTTTAGGGTGAAGCCATTTTTTTTTCCAAATGTATTGTACGAAATAGATTTCGAAAAAGATTTTTTGGGGGGATTTCATGTTATGGCAATGGGCTCTTTAACTCTAAACAGGTACGTGTGGTTAGCACGGAGGTTTACAACTGTAACCATGCCATAAGGAATTTAATTAAATTCTTTTCATTTAAAAAAAAAAGTTTCTTTAGAAAGCAGGCGATAAATCGCTACCATTTTTTTTTCTTTTTTTAATGTGCCGAGTAAAAGGCATTTAAATAGAATTATTTTTATTTTGTTTCGCAAAAGAAAAATGCATACGATACGTGATATTGCAATAACAAACATAGAAAAATGTAAAAATATTTTAATATTGATTATTCAATCATTCTACAGAAGCTTTCTGGTGTCATTCTAGAAGATCTACTTGATATAAATCTTCTGAAATCGGCAACACTTGGCTCCGTTTTTTCGCTGACATAGTCAGCACTATTGTACAAAATAAACCGTTTTTTCTTTTTTGTTATTCGAAATATAAATCCTTCTGAACCATTTTCTAACTACATGACTGAACATTGACAGCAATTAAGATCTTGGCAAACTAAAAGCTTCTAAAATATCTTCGTTTTCTCCTAAAAGAGAAATTGATACTATTTCTGTACCAAATGTTAACATCAGTGACATATTGTGTTATTTTCCAACACTGTTTCGAACATTTACATATTGGCAGATATCAAGAATTGAACAGAAATCAGTGCAGCAGGAGTATGTAATTACATTGTCTATGAAGCACACCACTAATGTATAAATAATAATTTGATGTAGAACATCACTTTCAATATTTTAATTTCTTTCGAAGAAAATTATTATATGCTGTGCACGAAACAATACATTCATCCTAGTTAATTGGGAATATTCGACAAAAACCTGCAAAAAAGCGTCCACCAATGGCCATTCTTAAAAATATAACCTATCAACTAATTGAGGTATTCAGAAAAAATATATTATGACGTTAAATATGTACTTTAATATTCAGAACTTGCTCCTTTTGATTATAATTTTTAAATAACCGCAAACGATTTCGATGTAAAACTGTTGATTGATTAAATGTGAGGCGCTTAAAACTGATAATAATTGTGTCTTTACATCGAAACCTCGATACTTTTACATCCAGAGGGAAACGCAATTGGCCAAATAGTTGGGATGATATTGAAAATGACTGGAATTATTGTTTTATTTAAATATCTCAGATAAGACAAATATTTATTTCATTTCCATCGTAAAGAAAGGAGTTTCCTTCCAAAATCAGATGATTAGTTCTTGTTTCAAAACATTTGGTTATGCTATAAAACTCCAGTACTTGATGTGATGTAATTTATTCTGACACTTCTTAATCGGTTCATAAATATATAAAAGGTCGATGGCCACATTACTTTAGGGAATGGAGTGGGAACTTTTTAATCCACTGATCTTTCTTTACTTTTTTAACGTGGCATTTAATTCTCCTATTCTTTACTGACATCAGGAGTTTACTAAAGGCAATTCAAAATTCGTGCTTACAGAGAATTTAATTAGAAAATAAATCAATCAAATATTTAACAACGCTCTGCACTTAATGCGTAGAAACATGTATTTAACATTTTGAATGAATCAATTTTCACAAGTAAAAAACAAATCAAGGGTGAAAAGAAATTTTGTGACTCGGAACAAATATCTTGAATATAAATCCTTTTGATTACTTTTTGGTAATACTTTTTTTATTCGATGATCTATTACTTCCTTTCTTTCTTTATTCTGATTTTTAGATCACCCAACACTTAATTTTAAATTATGCTGTGTTTTATATAGTTGCCACTAATGAATTTCTTATAGGACACCACTTTTTCTTTTTGTAACAGGAACGAACAATTAAGTTTTTAATTCCAGGAATTTTTCAATTTGTGTTCTAAGTACAGATCCTCCCTACACATTTTCCGTTTCTATTTTGGGATTCATTTTTTTTTTTTTATCCGTTTAAAATTTTTTCCAAACTGTTAGATCTCGTCTAACTTGTTGTTATAATTCGTATATCTCTGTTGTATCATTTTAAATCCCCCATAACAATCTATACAATCGCCCACACTGATAAACTGAAATTTCCAGTTTTAATTTTACATACATTCTACAATCTCATACACACTGACGTAAATCTTTAAACCACGTAGAATCGTCCATTCTTTGTCAATATTTCTGCATTCTGCTCTTTATTTATTTATAACAGCAAATGCAGTGGTATTTAAATATTCCTTATTTTTTTGTTGGGATTTTTAATACATTTTTCATTTTTCTATTAAAAATGTCCACTTCTCACGCAGCTGGTCTCTCAACCTAATACGATATCGTTTTTATGGATAATTTTCATGCAACCAGTAGCATCAGCTGCTCGGAAAACATGATTCTGTAATTCTAATGAAGAATTTAAAATCCGTTTTTTTTTTCTTCAAGGAAACTTTCTTTATATAAAATCCCAAACATGCGTGACAAGCAATGCCATTTTGTTAAATAACTAAAGGTTCATTTCATTGTGTGGATACAGAATATTATATTTGAAGTTATAAACTTTAAGATATATTATCTTCAGTTTTAAATCGTGACACATTTTATAAAAATTCCACGTGTAAAACACAATAACATTCTTTGCTTCGGTAAAATGAATTGTTAATATTCATGTGAATTGTCTTTTATATTGAGGACTGAAGATTCAAATAGTGTAAAGTGGGGATTATTTTCATTTGACAGATTTTTTTTGTATCAAATATTGTAACAAAAAATTGGAAAATGTTTTTTTTTTTTTTTAAAAAAAAATTAACAATTATGTTTCAATAAATTACATTATATAAAGTTACAAAAATTTAAATTGTCTTTTGAATTGAGAGAAGAGACTGTGAGGTAATAAAAAGAGGATAAAATAGAAAAAAGAAAAAGAAAATTGCTGAGTTAAAAAATAGTAAAAATGCATTAAATTTCAAAAAAAAGAGCTACAGAAGATAGAAAAAACTATCTGAGAAAGGAAGAAGAAAAAGAGCGTTAGAAGTAGAAGGGGATTTGATCTATCTTTATTCGTCGTTCTCTTGTGAAATATTGATCAATCAGAGTTAAAAAAATTTTTAGAATTACCAACTGCTTTAAAAGAAGAAAAGATATTAGTATTTAGAAGAAAAAGAGTTTAGTAAGTAGAAGAAGGTTCTTTTATAGGAAAAAGAAAAGAGCTTTCTACTCTCTAAAATATATTTAATAGGAGTAAAAGGAAAATATAAATAATAGAAAGAAAATCTTCAGTCCGATTTGATAGAGAAAAGAGAGCTTTAGGCCTATTCCTTTAGAAGAAGTTAACGTAATTTTACAAAAATAGCGGTATAAATCTAAGGGCTTTATAGCAGATTAAGTAATATAAAAAAATAGAATAGCTAAATTTCTATAAATACTGATGAGGATATATGTTAAAATAGAATAGAGGATGTGGAGAATGGTAGAAGAGGAGTTCCAAAAGGGGAAGAATGTGGTGATTGGTGATCTTCTGATGAAACAGTTGTGATGATAACAGTAGAAAGAGCTGTATTATAACAGAGAAAGAGAATGGATATAATTATTTCCATATTTGATAATAAAGAGATTGTATATAGAAGGAGAGAATGTGATGATAACTGGGAGAGAATATAGAAGGAGAGTATGATAACAGTAAAGGGAAAATAAACACTAGAAGAAGGAGAAGGTGTCGAGATAACAGTAGAAGGAGAGAATGTGATAGAGGTAGAATGTATGAAACAGTAAAGTGTCGATGATAACAGTAGAAACAAAATGAAGAAAGGGAGAGAATTCATACGTAATCGATAACAGTAGAAGGGACTCATCATATATAAAAATTGTTCCAATTTTAGTAATGATTATAAAGGAGAAAGATTTTACATGCAGGAGTAGTGATAATAAACGTCTTAAATATATTTAGTTCTCTGAGAATTGATAATAAAATAAAGATCCTTTGATGATTTAGAAGGTTGATAATAGTGTGATTTTAAGAAAAATATGATGTTCCTAACAGTAATGAGCTCTCAAGATGTGATTAATAGTATCAGTGAATTCTTCTTCTCATGGATGATAACAGTAAAACACAGAATGGGTGAGATATAGATATGAAAGAAATGAATCAAAATAAATGTGATGAAAAGTATAGAAAATAAAAACCCTTTCAGAATGTGATTTTAACAGTAGAAGAGAATTTTCTTTAAAAGAATCGAAAGGGAAGAATAATAATGAAGGATTAATGTGATGAATTTCTTAGAAGGAGAAATGTGATGATAATTTAAAATGTGATGATAAAAAGAAAAATCGTTTATGAGCCCCACCGCCTAACAGTAGACAGAGAATTGACTAAATGATAATGGTAGTAAAATAGGGAGAAATGTGATGATAACAGTTGAGGAGAGAATGTGATGAAACACTGTGGTGAACAATGTGATAACAGAAAATGGTATGAAACAGTTAATGTTTTTAAGTAACCGTTGGCGGGAAGAATGGAAAAAATGATAACAGTTAGAGGGGAATGTGATTATAATAAAGACATTTTATTTATGATATTACAAATTATTCTTAAGTTTGGTAACGGAAGAGAATGTGATGATAATGGTAGAAGTTCTTTGCAAATAGTAAT
This sequence comes from Acanthosepion pharaonis, assembly GCA_903632075.3. Classification (NCBI taxonomy): domain Eukaryota; kingdom Metazoa; phylum Mollusca; class Cephalopoda; order Sepiida; family Sepiidae; genus Acanthosepion; species Acanthosepion pharaonis. The sequence continues at coordinate 43,715 of CAHIKZ030004642.1, read as the reverse complement.
ATTAAATTATTAGTACATGTATGTAAATTTCCTGATGTTTCAACAATTTATTGTTAAGATTTAAAATTTTGGGAATCTCTAAATGCATTTAAGTTCGACTGATCTTACCATACACCGAGTGCAATTTTCGTAGAATAGTAAAAAATCTCAAAAGTTATTGTAGAATTGATGCTTTTTTCCCGACCATAAACAATCTCTTCAGTGTAGATTTCTAAGATAAATCTTTTTTTCATCTCCTAAAACTTGAATAAGAAAGATTCACAACTGTTCTTCTTCTTCATTACTTTTAACTACAGCCAGAAAAAATGGTTTGTGCAAAAATCAAGTAAAACATTAATACATGCAATTTTATCTAAATCTAAAAAAAAAGTAATTATGAATCGCTATAACGTAAGAATACAAGATTATAAAAACAGAAATTTGATTCCATTAATGTATTGCCTAGAAATGAATACAATGCTATTATTTTTTAATAAATTAATAATAATGGCAACAAGAAAATTGCAGTTAGTTAAAAGCTAGCAGAAGACATTGTTCATTAAATAACTGGAGGTTAACGAGCTGAAAGCGAGCAGATTGAATCAACAGTGCAACAATAATTAATGCATAAAATAAATTTCAAAAGATATATTTTAGATTTCCAATTTCGTAAATACACCGTTTCATTGAAATCAGTAACAGATAGCATGCTTTTGTATGCTACAGAATAAATGCAAACTTCTGACGCCAAAAGATCGAGTCGGGAAGAACTTTATTTACTTATTTATTTATTATCTAAATATAATTTTATTCAGAAACAATTATAGTGGGATTTTATATGATCTAGGCCGATATTACGCATGTAAATCGTATATAATTTTGTAAAATATATGACCAGACACTCTTTTCTTACATAAATTTTAAGAAAGCTTTGCATTTGTCGTAATTTTGGGTGCAGGACGACTCGTCACCGCCGACTCAACTTCAGGACAACTCAACACCAGTCTACTCAGCGTTAGGACAATTCAGCGATATCTAAGTGGTATTTTGACAATTCCATAGACATACCAATTATCAGATGAATGTAAATGCTGCAGCCAACATTCTTTAAAAAAATATATTCGTAATACAGGGCCATTATCAACGATCATGAAATCTTTTTTTCTTCCTGCTTCTGAAATGTAAAATTTTGTATTGTTACGGCATCTCTAACTCTTGAAGATCTACAGGAACGTGTGGGGGGAACTTATGGCTTAGATTTGTTTTTAATCATTTTTCTCTTGGCTGAAGCTTCTGGCAACTATCCCATTGTAACCTGAGATACATTTGCTAATACTTCACTTGCTACTGCATTTGATTTTCAACGGTGTATTCAGTACGATGTTTCAAGGCTCTGTGTACATTAGGCACTTTTGCATTGGCCACTGGCGAATTGTGGAAATGCTTGTTTACTTCCTTGATGACTGCTCAAAACTTTGTATGACTCCTTGCATAGCAACTAGAGCCTTGGTCACATTTTAAGATGCCATCATTTTACTAAACTTATCAAATACATGGATTCCGTGAGCAAATTTTTATATTCTTCTTTGTCATTGAATGTCCATTTTTGGTGCGATGTAAATCTTGAAAATTAGACAACGGCGTTGAGTCAGTGATGAGGAAATGCCCCCTTCCGCCAAAAAATGTGTATAACCCTGTGAAAAAGATGTATATAATATTTTATATAGTTAGAATGAAGTGTTTCAATAACTTTGATTAAAATCTTATGTCAAACTGGGATTAAAATTAAAAGAGAAAGATGTAATGGGCTCTTCCGGTTTGATCATGGCTTTTCAACAAAATCCTATCGTTTGTAACGCTTAATAAATTATAATTTCCATTCCTCTATCATTTATTAAACCCTGTCCTGTCAAAAATTTATGCAATTCGATTATGTAAAATAAGGCATTTTTTCCACAATAAATTAAATCCTCTTTCCCTCATTATGTGCCCTAATTAATTTAAACTCAAAATTTATTTCTTGTTTAAGTGTAATAAATTTTTTTTTGTTTCAATCAATCAAAAACTTCCACATTGCTCAGTTGTTCAAGGCAATGTATACACTTCTTTGCATTCTTTTTAAACAGAACTTAATTTTTAGATTCTTTATCTTCAGCCATATGCAATATTACATAACTGTATAATGGAATATGCATAATACCTGTGTTCCCCCCCTCACTGGAATATGATTGGCTGGTGTCCGTCATAAATACCGACGGACGTGTAGGAGAGTCAAGAGCCTTAGTCTGAGAGCTAAGTCTATAACAATGCCCATTTGACTACGCCTTGATCTACACTTCTTACCTGCGACTACAATGCGTACCAGTCGATTACTGCTACCGTATTCTACTTGGTTATAGTAGCCAAAACCACTTAGCTACTTTGTTCAAATATATCCCTTTCTGAGACATATCAAAATTTTATTTTTCATCATCACCTAAAAAGCTAATGGTTTGAAGTTGAGCATAAAAAAAAATAAACTCTTGGTTTTTTTAGAACAAACAAGGTTGCTCAAGATTTAGATATCACTCTTAATAAATTCAGAAAAACTTAAGATGTTATTAATGGAAATATCTGAATCCTATTTTACAAATGATCTTCAGATCAACTATTAAAAATATTAGTAAACATGAGCATCTTTCACCAAAAACAATTTTCAGTTAAGCAGTAATAAAATCAAAGTTAGTTGTACTCAAAATGCATCCATTAAAAAACATAAAGCAAGTCAAAATTTCCAAGAAAAAAAAGTGTTTACATTATTTCCATTCAGAGTAATGTCCATCTTTGTTATCATCCTAATGTTTCAGCCATTGTGCCATCAGTCTTTGTCAGGTTGTCTGTCAATCGAGGTAACCATCAGGAATTTTTGTAATGAATTCTTTATCTATGCAGATAGATTGTTCTTGTTCCAAATCAATGTATAGACGTTTATTTTTTTTTTTCAGTACCACTCAATAATTGTTATTCCTATGTCCATCGAGTCTGAACTACCTGATCCACTGATTGAACTCACAATTACTGTAACACCAAATAAACAAACCAACACTTTAGGCTCTGTAGTTCTGCAGAACTACCCCATAAATTAAAAAAAACGAACAGACAGACACCTGAAAAAACTTTCCAGAGGGCACAATGGCTGAAACACTTTGATAATAATAAAGATGAGAAACCATTAGTCAAAATGTAAATAATGATAATTCCTCATTCCAGAAATTCAGTCAGAAAGAAAAAAAGTTAATTAGAATTAGAAACAGATGAAAAAAAATAATATTAAAACTACTCCAAAAGTTGCTAACTTTGTTGACATCCCAAGAAGATATGGCTTATCAAATCTTGAGCATTGTTCTGGTCACAACAGGTTTAATCTGCTGAAATTCTACTGCTTGTGCAGTCATCCTGAAAAAGAGCAGAAAAAGTGTAAAATGACACACAAATCTTTGCAAATTTTAGGTTGAAAAAGTTTAAAATAAATTAAAAAACAAAAAAACAATAATGATAAAATATTTGCAAAATAGACAAATTTTAAATTCATCAAATTATGAAATCAGTTGACATTTTGCAAAATTTGATAAATTTATAAAACTTAATTTTAAAGATTGAGATTGAATTTCAATGAACTATTTAGAATTGATATTTTACTTAAGAACTGATAAACATTGCAAAATAAGTTTTTTCAGCAAGATTTAAAAAAAAAAATGAAAGCAAGCAATCAGTGATTTACCCATTCACAAGGAAAGTGGTCAACTTTAACTTGACTTCTTCTGGGGAAGACAAAGGAGGCTGTTTGACAGCCAAATAGCATAAAGCCAATTTCCCCTCATTCTGATACAGCAGTGCTTTGATCACCTGCTTATGCTGCCAGGGCCCAAATACAGGAAATTCACAAGGAAAAGAAAAAGGCTACCTAAAAAAATGATTTAAGATAATTGATTTAGTTAAAGAGAATAAACAGATGTTACTTTTCTTCAATGGTAAATTCTAAAAACAATCAATAATGAATCAAATGACAAATCTTACATAATTGCAAGCTAAAATGATTTCATTAACTTTAAGAGAATACAGACTGGTTAGTTATGTAATGACTTCTGCAAATCATTTATAACCTCAACTTAAAATGATATTTACTTAATTATATTTTTTACATAAAATGTTAAGTTTTGTCAAGGATCAGGTGTTAAAAAATTGAAACAATGAATTTAAACAAGACATGAAATTTTCTTTCAATTTGTGCATAAAATTTCTAGTTTTTCTTTTTTATGAATACTAATGCCAAATAAATGGTAAATTTCAACTTTTAAATAAAAAGTTATGGCAATTTTTCCATAAACTCTTTACAAATATTGCTTTAATTTTGAAAATAAACAAGATTTTCAAAGCAAAATCTACATTGATTTCATAGCACACAAAGAGACAAATAAACTATTGTATGCAAAAAGATGAGTCCTTTACATATATAAACAGATAATGAAAATACAGCAGGACTTTTATGTTGAATTATGAGAAAAAAAGATTTCATTTTCTTCTGTTAAAAATAATGCTAAAAATCTTTTTTCATTATATAGGTTCTCAGAAAAAAAATGCTGTAAAATGATGAAATACAAACTGCAAATATTTAAAAAAAATCACCTCAAAATCTTTGTGATCTAAGAGCCAAAAGCCTGTTATCAGATTCATTGTATCTGAAGGTACAGAGAACACATCAGCAAATGTGGCTACCTTTTCAGATAACTGAAATAAAATTAAAAATAAATTATAGGAATAAAAAAAAACTATATTGTGAGCAGAACAGCTGTTGAATAACTGATAAAACTGAACATGAAACACCAATTACCTTTGTATATAAAATAACTATAAATGACATCAATTGAAGTAAATATTCAAGAAAATATGGTTTTATAATATGCCAAATTAATTTAATTTTTTTGTCATGACTTTTATTGTGCTACTATATCTTAAAATGACTCAAAAACAAACAAACAAAAAAAACATTCATTAATACCAAGATAATGTATTTTTATATATAGGAATGATCAAAGCAGTATGTATGAAATCATAAATTATGAAAAACTGAAATGTATTTTCCCTTACTTTTACATTGTTGTCATCTTCAAGGAAGCAAGATCCAAGAGAAAGTAGCTGATAACACAATGCTTGATCAGTAGTGGTACATCATCCAGCAAATAAAAATTGATCAGTGCCTAAGAGAAAAAAAATTAACAATCAATAAAATAAATTTTAAGGAACAAATAAAAAAATAAAAGGTTTCTTAAATGAAAACAAAAAATATTTCTATTAAGCTTTCCTTTCATTTTCTTGTTGCGTTTTATCATAATGTTCAGTTTGTTAGTCTATGATAGTTAATTACAAATCAAAAGAAAGCCACTAATGATATAGGAACTTGTCTTGTATTCTGAAAGTTTGTCTGACATTGCGTATTATAGCAATTTGGCCACAAAACCTAAAAGATTAAAAAGAACCAAATCTAAAAAATCATGTAGATACAACTGTCTTCATCCAATTATTCACACTATCACTTGTTTATAAATAGTTCTAGTAATAATCTTGAAGCTGCTTAATTTCTTATATTTTCATCATTAATTTTTACACTGGTTTCAGTTTAATCTTAACTTTTGTAACATTTCTTCAATAGTTTTTAACTTAAAATTCTAAATTGTACAGAACACCAAACATTCATGATAGGACTTTTAAGAGAGATCAACAGAATCCATAAAGATATATAAACATTTAAATCACAAAATGCTACTAAATTGAGGAAATGTTGTTAATTTGCCTTTTACAACATTTCAATCCTTGTCAGGTTATTTAACATTGAATTTTGCATGGGGCAATCAGTGAGGATTGAACTCAATATTCAGTAGTATGGTCAACAAAGTAACTTCACTAACCATTACCCCATACTTTCTTCTTTTTGTTTGTTGGGCTCTTGTGAGAAAAATAACCTTACATTAATGCTGGTCTGGTGGATACTGTCCGTCTCCTCCATCTTGCTGCCATAACTCTCGGACAGCAGGAGCTGTGTTTTCTATCAAACCATCAATCATCAGCAATTCACTTTCTTTACATCACTGAAAACAAAAAATAATTTACATAATTTAAAAAAGGAAAAGGATTTTCTTAATGGATTTAATATTTAACTTAAATAAAGATTTAAAATTTCTCAAAGCTTTCCTTAATCAATAATGGATTTTACATTCTTTAATATGATTAACTCAACAATATCAGACTGGTGTAAAAATCATGTAAATTGGGAACTGAAATCAGGAGTCTTTAATAAAAATTTGGCAATGTTTAACCTCTATGCCTGCAAAAAAACAGTATGAAAAGGACAGTTATTCTCTTGACACCCTTGATAATGTTTATTTAGAAGATTATAAAAATATGTGAACTGAATACAATGCAATATTTATTATATACCTTTTATAAATAACTATGAAAACAAGATTTTTTATTCATAATTTTATAAAAATATAAATGAACTATAAAACAAGAAAATTTTAATAAACATAATTTTTGGACATAATACATTTTCCTCACAGTTTATTTTATCTTATATTGCTTCTTGTTTTTTAATTTATCAATTTTATAAATTTATGAATTAAAAAAAAATTTCATATTTATTTCTTTATAAAATGGTAAATAATAAATATTTTATCATAGTTGGGTTTGTATATATTTATTTATATTCTTGCAGATAAACAATCTAATAAATAAACAGTGTTTAATATCTTTCTTGTCAATTTTCAAATTAAAGAAAATGTATAAATCTAAATCTACTTTCATATGTTTTGGTTTCATTAAAATTCTAATCATTTCTTTTTAAAACTATAAACCTTGTTAAGAGAGTCAAAAAGTGCATACAGTAATAATGATTTAAGGGAATAACTGTCCTTTTCACAAAACATTTTTTTTTGCAGGTAAAAAAGGTTAAACATTCTTAGCTTCAATATCAATTTGGCATTTATACAAGTGTTTTGATACCAGTATCAAAAACACTTTTAAAATCTTGAATATGTTAGAAAAATACTTCAAATTTTAATCATATAAAATATTTATATACAGATATATAGTTTATATGCTTAAATAAATGAAAGGGTAAATAGAAAAGGACAAAAGAAAGTGTGTATAAAAAAAATAAAACATAATATGATATTTAGATCAAAGACTCCAAAAGCAGTTTATCCCGATGTACTTATTTAAATTTCCATATTCCATGTTTTACATTCATATTTCTCAAATTAGAGTTCAATTACATTAGAGAAAATCTCTTGAAAATTCCATTAATATATTTAATCATTTCTAAGTCACAGCGGTTCAAATCTTTAACGTAACAAATGAACAATTTTACCTATATATATATTAATATATATATATATATATATATATATATATATATATATATATATATATATATTGGGGAAGGAGAATTGCTGCTATCTCTCTAAAGAGGACGGGCGATTGTTGGAGCATCCGTTTACGGATATCTCAATTAGGCCTGATGAAAATAACATAAAAGCAAATTAACAGTTTCATATAAAGATCAATAAGTAAATGCGTACCAATAAAAAAAAGTTGTATAACAATAACCAAACACTGTAGAAATGCAGAGTAAAATCTCGTTTCGCCTTAATTCATCCATGCATTCCCACTTGCATATGACCCTACATATCACGACTACCATTCTATTCTTTATCTTGCACTTAGAGACACTAAAATGTTGATGTAATGGTGGATATTTTAAGTAGTCAGGCGACTTAGCTTCATATCACATGTACATTTTATAGAGGGCAAACAAAGCTATTGGATAATTTACTGGAAGTACAAATCATTGTTCAGCCTTCTGCTAAAAATGCCAAATATACGCAAGACTTTTATCTGATAAGAATACAAACCCCTAAGGGATTTCTTGTGTGTCAAACAAATATCCACTTTGGAAGATGTATCTCAAAGGTCGACGTTGCACCTGCAAATCCCCTTATTTACCTAAAACAAGAATCAACTCTCTCATTTGCGGACAGTGCCATTTTATCCTATGTAAATCCTTGGCACGGTGGAGTAATGGATAGCGGCTCGGAGTGAGGAATCGAGGAGACAATTTCGAATTTTATCCGTTACATTCACTTACGTGCTAATACTTTTGGGAAAGGTGTGAATCCTCTTCTCACACAAGCTTTGAGTAAATAGCAGTACAGACCGGGTTCTATAGCCTTGGATAGAGGCTGGGAACTGGTCTACCGCAGAGAAAAATGGCAAACTACTGCGGAAAAAATCTGCCTCGTCAATCATGTATCGAAAGATTCCAAAGCGGATAGTTGTATGATTGAAAACCAGGATCAAGCAGTCCAAATCGAACGATGAAACCACTGACTACCACACACACACACACACACACACACACACACATATATATATATATATATGAAAATGACAGTAGGAAAACTAGAAATTGCTGACGCGTTTCGCCCACATTGGACGAAACGCGTCAGCAATTACTAGTTTTCCTATTGTCTTTTTTATTCATAAATATTTTATTCTCTACTGGTTAAATCGGAGACAATTCTGTATATATATATATATATATATATATATATATATATATAATAAAAAAATTTTATCGTATGCAACGCATCTCTGCCTCTGATAAACTTTAGTATGGCATATTAAATGTTTTATCTTGAAAACGTAAGTGCAAAAATTAGATCTCTGATAAATATCCATCAGGCTAACTGAAAGTTAAATTATTGACGATGCTAACTGATGTAATTCAGGTCTAATGAAGAAAATGATTAAGTCTTTATTTTATATTATTTTTCTCATATTATTTTAAATTTGGGTTAAATTATGAATTAAATATTTTAAATAGAATTTTTTGAATTTAATATATATTTTTTTTATTTTTGTAATGAACTGTAATAAGTAAGTGTTCTTTATTGTCCTTTAACAAATATATTTTAGATATATCTGAAATTATTTAGATATACCAACATATATATCAATTAAATGAGTAATAATTACGACTTATTTAATATTTAAAACATACACACAATTATAGAAATCTAGTCCTTACCGTAATTTACTTCCTAATAAACTGTGTATTACACTTTGAAATGTAGACATGCATTTCTGTTTGGTAGAAGCTTCTTAACATTTTTTTAACCTATATATAAATTATCATTGTAAGACTGGAATATAGGCGTCTATAAGAGCGATTTTAAGTGACAAACTCCATCTGATTAATATCGATTCACACATTAATATATATTAGAAAATTATGGATGCGTTCCTCATATGCGTAAATCCGCTATACTTTCTCAAATCTAAAAAATCTGTAACACACTATTGAGTTAATATCGTAATTTTTAAATTATATTTTTAATTCATATTCACTTTTTTTAAAATGTATAAATTAATCCATCTATAGTTGTTTGCTTTACGGATTTGACCACAGATCAATAATCAAATGCACGAAGAGCTCTAATCGATCAAGTCGTTGCACATTATCATCAAAAGATGTACAAAATGTAGCAAATAGGAGAGTGGAAGTATAAAAAATTACATACAGAAAAGATGCATAAAGACAGAAATAATAAATATAACATTTCGTCTTATTAAACGTATAGAAAATAGGAAATCCATAAGAATAATGAAGTGATGTGCACAAGTATAATTAGAAAAGCAATTTGATTCCAAAAAGAAAGTTTCCAACCTACAGTCAGGAAATAATTATACAAAAATAAGAAGAATAAAGAGGAAGTGATAAAGCAAAGGGAAAAAAATCACCCATAGTGGCTGTTGATTACGGAATTCAAATTATAAGAACAAAACCGAACACTCAACAAAAGTAAATGACAAAAGAAAAATTCCTCACAGCCACTAGAGTGTGTTTGTAGAAATTTCTTGTTGAGGCCATGAAATCCTTCCCAAGATTCGGAAGTTTTTTTATACTTTGATCAAGTGTGTGTGACTGAGAATTCTTTCACTTTTCGTCGGAGATATATGCAATTAAATTAATAAAACAAAAAATGTAATTATGAGAAAAGAGCTCTAAAAGCTTTCGATTGTATTGATATCTTAAATGCCGTCAATATTACAAATAAACACTACGTCTTCAAATATTATAAATGAAGATACATAAATATAGATAGCAGTAACTACTTACACATGAGAGAGTTTCTTCGATTTTGGTGCGTGGAAATCGAGTTATCGTGAAAGAGACGGCCGTACAAGGAAGCTTTCAAAAACGTAGCATTTAAACTGTCACCGATATTTAGCACTGTCTTTGAGTACAATTTAAGTCATATGTATTAGTACATGCAGGCGCTTACACAGACTCATGTATATGAGAGAGTGGCACATCGACAGGGTGTAGAGTAAGTTTGTCTCGCCCGAACCGAATAGTAACGATCCTTATTTGGTGCACTATACATTCGGCCTTGTGTCACATCTAAGCTACTCTTAGAAAAATCACCATATGATACAGGATAATGAAAAAAGTAGGTATACAGTAATAAAAATAAGTGAGCATAAAATGTATTGTATTTATTATACAAAGAAATACTGGTATAATACGTACTAGATACTTATTTATACACTCCCGTGTGTCTGCAATAATATAGTACACGAAAAATTTACTGCTAGCCAGTAAACAAAAAAGAAAGTGGGAATTTTAATGTTAAATGTTTTACACATTTATTAGTTTACGTCTGATTCTTTTGTAATACAGATGCAATATTATTTTTTTATATTATTATATTTGTGAGAAATAACTAATCAAATTATTTTTCATCAGACATTTTTTGACGTGAGTTTAAAAAAAAGGAAAAAAACAAAGAAAAATCGATGGATCAATATTGTGAATTTCTTTCTTCGTTTAATGATAATGTTATCAAACTTATCAGATGTTACGAACAAAATTTACATAAAATAAATAGACAAAACTTGTCTATATTATTTAATGAAACGTGTATATATATGTATGTATGTTTGTGTGTGTGTGTGTGTGTATGTGAATATATATATATATATATATATATTAGTATATGATTATTTTATTATTTAAATATAGTTAGTAATTAATGAATTGTGAATACCAAATTGAGATGTAATAAATTGCCTTAAACAACCCTGTTCATTACAGATGTAATCCTGCGTTTGCATTGCAAAACTGTACATAAACTGTATAATTATTATAATTATATTAATTTTTAAAAACTACATAAGCTGTATAATTATTATTATTATATTAATTATTAAAAATAGTACATAAACTGTATAATTATTAACACAATTCATAATGTGTATCTTTATTAATACTTTTGTTATTCCTACGTTGAACAACGTTCACCAAAATTGAGAGATGTTTTATTGTCAACTCTGGGATTCCCTAAATATAGATATTTTGGTTCAACTAAATTTATCAAAAGGTTTTCGCCATCATTGTTAACCATATTTTAAAACTGTGTCTTACTTCTTAATCGATTGTAAATTTATCTTTTCACTCCTGAAAGAATTGTGTACTACGAAGAAAGGAACATGTCATTGTGAACAAAGTTTTCTTTGCTTTTGTCGATAAACACATTCCTGATTTTATTTATGATAATCTTTATTTGCTAGCGAAGATATTTTTTCGAGGGTTTCTTGATGCAAATAGGTAGCTTGCGAATTTTCTGTTATTTTCTTTTGCACATTGCTCTCTTTCAAATTTCAGCTGGACGCTAGAGTGCGTAGGTGTTAACTATTTGTCATTATATCCATGATTTTTTTCTTATTTCTGGGGAAATATCATTATGTATGCTTAGAAGAGCAAACTAAATATCTAAAGGAGAAAGTAAAACATGTAAACAGAATACAGAGATATGGGTTTTCAACAGATAAAATCATACATTGGACTGCATCAGAAATACAAGAGAACATGAACAATAATATTTCGACAATACGATTAGTATTAAGATTCCTCATATAATTTTGTGTTGGTTGATTGATTGATTGGCTCGTTTTCTACGGTTTCTCAAGTTTCTTTACAGTATTTAAAAATACTTTTAGATTGCAAGAATTTTTTTTTTGTATTTTGGAGATGATAATGATTTAGTATATGCAATTTTTACTAATTAACCCGCAGCTGGGGGAGAAGAAGTGGATTTAGATATTTTCCCAAGGTTATTTTCGCATAAGTGAATATAACGATGCCAACAAGAGTTGGAATTCTATTCTCCGATTAAAAATTCCGAGCTATTATCCATTTACACAACTCCACATCCAAAATTAGAGCACCCGGTATTCCCAAGCGGAAACCAATTAAGGTACGAAGCAAACTCGACACTTCCTAACTTCGGTGATCTTATTGGAACCGGTGTTACAACGTGAACTAGCCTTCAGCTTATAAAAATGTTACAGATTAGTGAATAAAAGCTATATAAAAGAGATATAACTACTATAGTTCTGAAGATCTAATGGTTTGGTTTATTTTACGGCATATCAACCACATGGGTCATTTAATGGTGAAAAGATTTTTATTTTTGGTAATATTTCTTTTCTTCAATAATGTATTGCTGGTCATAATTTTCCTTATTATTTTTTTTTTTCCGTTATTAATACCCATTTTTACACTTTCAAAATGTTTTGACCGCAGTTTTGAGGTTAACTATTTGCCTTAGTTGGTACCCCCATAACAGGTGCTTCCACCCTGAATCAGGGTGGATCAATGAACACTAGAAATTAAAAGGTGGTTCCCCACTCTTCAAAACATTCTGATCAGAGGCCTTGCTGCTGGATGTAGTTTATCGTCTTACCCAGGAAGCAGATGTAGTTTATCGTAGACCTAGTACGGTGATAACCTGATATATCCTACCAGATATGAAGTTGCAACACTGTGAATTGTATTGAGTGCAGGACATGCAGAATGGATAAGTATTGTCATGGTAAATTAATTTTTTAAACCGAGTGATTTGTAATGTAATTGATCTTGACCCGACATCTCGACTTCAGTTACTTTCTCACCGACGTGACGTAGCTTCCTTCTTTCTTTTCTATAGATATGTTCATGGTAACTGCTCTGGAAATCTTTTTTTCCCTGAATGTATAAATTGAAGCGTGCTACTAGACTGATATCTAAGCCCCATCATTTAATTTTGAAATAACTAAATGCAACCGGCACTTATACTTCAAAAGTTTCTTTTCTCACACTTCTCATCCGCTGAAATCCCTTTCGTTTATTTGCTAAAATCTTCCAAAATTTAAATCCCACGTCAATCGCCATCTTCCGTCGTCTTGAATCGCGGTTATCTTTTGTCCTTTCCACAATCCTCTCCATTTTCTTATCTTTCAAATTCATTTCTTGTGACCCACTAAGTGCTAGTTGGAGTCCCGCCTTGGTTTGGTGAGATAATTTTAAGATAATCAAATTCCGCGCAACCTGTGTCTATCTATTTTTTAAAATTTATGAAAGTTAATTAGGAGGAGGTTTTTTTACACTCGCATTTAAATCCATAGTAAAATACCAGAATGAATATCTTCATGCGTCATCATACCCTCTTACTGAATTTTCAAATTATTCACAAATATGAATATAAACCATGGCGATTGTCTCAAACATGAATCAGTGAAAAATTTTGAATATATCAATATCTGAAATATGAAAGATTTGGTATCCAAAAAAAATAGAAAAGAAAAATATATGAAACTTCAAATAACGGAAGGCAAATTTCAACTTATCCATCGATTTCTTTTGGGATATATAGCTGAATAATGCAGAGAACTTACCAATGATAAGCCAGCCACAGTGATGGTTTTATTTTTTGTCTGAGAAAAAAATGATTTTACTGAATTGTAAAATGCCCTACAGGTTAAGAAGAATTTATTTATATTCTTTTGTATTTTGTTTTTTCTTGCTTCTTTTCATTTTTTTTTCATGTTTTTTTTTTTAATATTTTCACTCTTTTTCATTCATTTCTTCCTTTCTTGATTTTGAAATATATTCGCTCCTTTTTAAGTTCTTTTTCTCTTGCCCTTTCTAGTTTTTTCTTTCATGTTTTTTTTTCTGTGTCATTTTGAATTTTGGGTTGTCTTTTTAATTTCCTTGATTTTCATACATTTTTCCTTCTGTTTATATCTCATATTAAAAGCTTTTCTTTTATTCTGTTTTTTCTAGTTTTCTTGGCAGTTTTTCTAGCTTTTTTAAAATTTGTCATTTTAAACTTAATCCACTTGAAATATTTTTCTTTTAATTTGTCACTCCTAGGTTTTGAAGAGTAAATCATTGATTTGTTCATATTCAAGCAATTAACCAGGGATATTGTTCACAGAAATCCAAAGGTAGCATAAGAATTGCAAAAAATGCCTTCCAGAAACGAAGCAAAGTATCAAGTAATAATAAAGGTCTGTAGAAAATTAAATTATTTCTGATCCACCCTCATATATAATAATAATAATAATAATAATAATAATAATAATATTAACCCAGACCTAGCAGGGCAAATCAGATAAATATACCAAGCAGGGCTCATGTTGTTTTGTTCATGGTTGGCACACTCAGGATTATTTCCAGAAATCTATCAATTTGCTACACACATTGGAATACTTGACACCAATGCAGTGTGAATGTAGAAGTGATGTTTGAAAAAGCTCATGTGCTGAGGAAAATATTGTCTTGCTAATTTGCAGGTAGAAATGAGATCTGATCATCATCACCTGCTGCTAACACTTATAGGGCCAGTGATGATATTAAATAATAATAATTATATAGAAGAATCATACTTTTTAGATGTGTATGTGAAATAAGCTTCAGAGTAAAATCTGCAAAATATCAAAATGCTTTGATTCATATTTTAATGATTTCTGTTAATGAAATGAAAAATAACCTTAGTTATAGTTCTTGGATCAGATTATTTTAGATTAATTTAAATGTGGCATTAATTCTTAATTTTATATCTTAATTTTTAATCTTTTTTTAAATAATGCTAAATATGAATCCCTTTTTTGTAACCCCACTGTTATATTTGTTGTGGAACAACAGATCTATAAAAGAATTCTTCAAATCATCTTTTCTTTGAATGATAAGCAAATTTCAAAACTATGCATTCTTTGCCTGTATCTCTTTGCTACAAAAGTTGTAGTTAGCAATCTAGTCACAATCTTATTTTACTGTGTTTATTTTAAATGGGAGATCAGGTGATGTGTGCCAGACTTTTAAGAAACTGACTCAATATGTATTCTAGAGAGCCTCATTGTGGTGTAATGGCTAGCAACTTAAGCCATTATTAGTTTAGTGATGTGATTCTCACAAGGTAACCTATACTTTTGGCTGATGATAACTAACAAACTCAATACATATATGTAGCTTAGCTGGCTTATTTTTTGATTATGGGAATAGGAAATAAATAATAATTTAGGGATAATATCAATTTTTAAAAATGCCATCTCTCTACAGAAATTGCACCATCATATCCCAGCATTTACCTCCATTTATGGAAGACATCTACCCAAAAATGATGGATTATTCAGAGGAGTAATGCACAATTTCATTTGGCTCAGGCTGTCCAGTATTGGATTGAAAAGCATGCTAGAGATTCTGACAAATAGTACTGTCACCATGTTGTTTTTGCTCAATCAAGTATTTACTGGATATAAGAGACGCTTACTTGGTTTCAGTGAGGGTAGGTAGGTAGAGAAAAAAAAATGCCACTAAGCAAGTAACAGTATTAAATCTCTAATTTTGGGGAGGGAATAGCAATAATATTTAAATCAGATTAACTTTCTTAACTTCAGGTCAGTAAAAAATTAATATTCCTTTATATATATAAAAATATATATATGTATATATATATATATATATATATATAAATGTTATTTTATATATATATATATATCTATATATATATATATATATTATCATATATATATATATATATATATATATATATATATCCGCAAATTCTACCCATTTAAATTTCATAAAAAGCCTAAGAATTTTGTTTGAATATAAGATATACATTTTAGATCTTGTTTATTTTGCTGTACAAAAAAAAAAATCGTCAAATATTTTTTAAAATTCAGACACACAAAATTAAAATGTAAAGACGGTTTTCATTAATATTTATAGATAAATTAATGAATAATTTCCCAATTCGTTTCTTTAATGTTGTATCAAGTTTATTCGTTTATTATGTTTTTTTGACAACAGTAAGGAACAAAAAAGACCCAAAAGAATGGTAGTTAAGAAATTTTAAAGTCTTCAACAAACAGTTTTTTTAAAATAATGAAAAAATTTTTTTTTTTCAAATATTTTTCTTTAAGTAAATTATACGCATTCATAAATATTATAGTTTTCTTTTAAAGTCTTAAAAAAATTTTAGGGTTAATCTGATTTTTCCCATTTCAAATATTAAAAAAATGTAAAAAAATAAAATATGTTTCCTTAAAGAGTTTTTTTTTTTAAATATAGTTTTAAATATTTATTTCTTTCCAAGTCCCAAACATCAAAAATTCAAATATTGTTTCTTTAATTCCTGTCTAGACATTTTCATTTTTAAAAGTTTTTTAACAATTAATTTACCCACCCATAACAAATTTATTGCCTATTTCATTGATGGGGAGTTAAATTCATTATTCAGTCACAAACGACTTGCATGGAAAACTTTTCGTAATTGAAATCCGAAACTGATTTTTTGCCGTCCATTTGGGTAGACATGTTCTTTTCAACAACATTGTAGCAGTGTAGTTTTCATTATGAAAATGGCCTCAAAGAACAAGGATTTTCTGAAAATATATGGCAAAGTAATGGCAGTAATGCAATACTCACAACCAGTGGTCCAATGGTTATTTTTTCTTGAAAAAAAAAATTCAATAATTTTAGTTCAGATGCATTGGCCAATGATTTTTGCATTAATGAAAATATTTTATTATTTTATAAAAAATTTTTTGAACTACTTCATTCATCTAAAATGAAAATAAAAATTTTTAAAAATAAACACCTAATGAATTTCTTCTAAAAAAACATTTTCGATTTTTTTTTTTTTTTTTTATTTTAATTTCTGTTGCTGCCCTGGTTGGATATTTAGACGATCCAGCATTTTCTTTTTTTTATTATTAAAAATACCAAAAAAAAAAAAATTTTTAACAAAAACATTGTTATGTGCAGAAAAAATCCTTGCATTTTATTTAAAAAAACAAAAATTCATAATGTTTAATTTTAAGATTAATTTAAATTTTCTTTATTAGAAAAATTCCTCTAACAATTTTTTTTAAAAAATACACTGAATTTTTTTTTCCTCTTTCAAATCTTTTAGATTAGATATTTTTTAATGTCTAAAATATCCCACTCTGTGATGACCTTTTTGTAAAAATGTATCCAGCCCTCACCATTTATCAATAATGTTTTGACAAAGATTTTGTATCAAATTTTTTAAATAAAAGGAAATAACTACTGTTTTTTTCCGCTGTCCTTTTGTATGGTCCATTTACTCTAAATTAACTTGTCACCCTTTAAATCATTCTGTATGTATTGGCCAATATATTTAATCCTATATATATTCTGTTTCTTCTCAAAATTCCTAAATATTTTAGATAGATGTTTAATAGTTTTGTTAAAACCCTCACTGCAGTCGTTTTTTCACATTGCTTGCCCCCTCGATCTTTTTTGAAAAAGATTTCTTAACTCTTTTCATGAAATCAAGAACTGGCAACATTTTCCTGGAATTTTTGAAATTGATCTTTTTGTAGAAAATGGATTCTCCGCTTTTGATTTAAAAAAATTGTTAGTTCATTGTTGCATTTACTACACTCTAAAAATGGCCTGTTACAACAGTTGTAATTCTTATCTGTCAAACTCCAATGATTTTCCTAATCTACTGTTTTCTATGATGTCAAATTCGTAAACATTTATTGAAATAGTTGCGTTACTGTTGATTTTTAAAAATAAATTCTTTAGATTTTTTTTGAATGCATTGGATGAGTTTTGGTTATTTGTAGTTGAATTTATAGATCCTTGTTAGTGATTTATATTAAAATTAAAGTATGTCATTAGCCGGATAAAAAAAACTTTATGAATTTACTATTTCTGTAATAATTTATATAGTAACTATATATTATATATCTTGCAAGAGAGATAATATATGTTCCTATCGTTTTTATCTTTGCTAAGGGTAATGAATTAATGCATTTTCATAATCCCTAGTCAAACCAACTCAATTGGTCTGTCTTCCGTTCAACATTCTTTTGTCCCTTTATTCAATTACGCAATGTTTTTATTTTTTTTCATTTTAGCCTTTGAAGTTGCTATTTTTTCTTGCCCGTTAAAAAATTACTAAAATTGATTCATTGCAAAACTCCTTTACTGTCGTTAAATTACCAACGTATGGACATTTGTAATGTCTATATTTCTGAGTGGTCGACCTTTAATATGAACTTATTCATTTCTGCATTATCATCTTTGTCTCCAATATATATTTAAAACGGCCCGGCATAATCAGTAATTTAAACATATTTTGGAATTTGAATGGCAACTCATATTTTCTCCGTAAATGTCCATCAGAAGGTCATTTTCAAATATCTTGTATTTCAAGACTTTAAAAATTGTTGTTTCCATATGAAAAATCGTTCTACACAAAGATGAACTTTTATGAGTTTTATACATCTTTGTAGCCTATATTTTTATCAATATTCGTAGATTGGTATTTGGCGAAATATTCTAATTCTTCATATATATATATATACTGATATCTATATATATTTTGATATATGAATTACTATTTTTAATTCCAAAGGACTTGTTTAATGGATGTCATTACAGTGAATATTAATTCCAATTTCTCCAAAAAATTTTCCGGGTATGTGATATCATTCCTTTTGTCTTTTCAAAGGATCTAACACCGCCTTTGGAATGGAGAACAAACTCTGGGCACATCAAAATGGTACATGAATACTCCGAAGAATCGATTTTAACCATTTTGTCTTCATGTGATCCATTAAAAAAGTTAACCAGAAATAAATCCAAAATGCATGCACATTAATTTTCGTTTTTCCAATTCATTTGTATTTTTGGGAAAGTTTTACTTCAGAGCCAATTCTAAAAAGGATTCATATTATTTGGATAAAACCTAAAACCTTTATTTAATAATATACATAAATACTTATATATATATTATAATTTATTTTTAACACACACCTGAAACACTAAAAAGAAATTGTTATTCATATATTAAAGGGTGAAATACAACATTTTTTTTTATGAACCCTCTCTTGTGAAACGGAACGTGGCACTAAGATTAAAAGACACCATTTTTATTAATTGAGGGAAAAGTTTTCGCTGGATTTTAAGAAATTTATCTTTTATTTCAGTTGGTCTTCATTTTGATGCAAATAATAGAACAGGGATTGAGATTTAATAAATGGGATTATTCAAACAGGACACAATGGACAAAAGGAAAAAGACTTTGTGGACATTTAAAAAAAAACTTTTAGTAAAAAAATTGTTTCACAATATATTTATTCAGTAACTTAACAATCTTTCAACCAAATTACTTCAAAAAAGTCCTCCCCAAATGTCCTCTCCTCATGGAATAAATATTTTTGCACAGGGTTTTGGAATCTTTGATTAAACGTTTTCAATCGAAGGAAATTCCTTTATTTAAAACTTGTATTTCCGCTCCAATATATATATATATATATATATATAAATATATATATTCTGGTCAATATCATTCATCTGTTTTAAAAAATACCCTTAAAGCCGAAAAAGGTTTTTTCAAAAGTTTTGGGAACCACATTGATCCGACTCTTCAATAGTGGTAAGTGAAGAGTTTATTTCTACAGTTATTATATTATTTAGTCTTCTATCTTTTCCTAAACGAATCCGTAAATTACAATATCACAATAAAATGTAGTTTATATATGGTGGAAAATATTTTTTGTATTATTATCAATTTTTGGTTATAGACCAGAAATACAATCCGAAATATACATATATATATGGATTTTCTTTATTGTTCAAATCATCTTCACAATATTTAGGTTTCAAACAAAACGAATATATATAAAAAATAAATATTTTGGTATCTTTCATTTTCTTTCATAAATAATTTCTACAATGCTTTTTATTTAAAAATATCATAAAACTGGAATTAAAGAGTATCATTTTGGAACATAAAAAAAAAATCGTAAGATCTAAAATAAAACTGGCATCAAGGCAGCAAATATCTTTATCCTTTTAAAACCGCCTTCCAATGCATTCGAAAGATGTTGGTGCCTATTTAACTAAAATTATATATTCATTTATATATATATATATATAAATTTAGTATCTTGAATATATGTGTAATTTAAATAATTAAAATATTTCTATATTATATATGATATATCTCATAATATACATTATATATATATATTATAAATTAATCTATTTAAAATATTTTTTCCGCTACACAGTTCTAACCATGTTTCAAAATGGAAGCTAAAGCCACAAATTTAATTTTGAACATTAAATTAAAGACATTAAGGGTATTTCATCCTCAACACCATTTTGATGGATTTTAAAATTAGAACTCCATTCAATACTCATCCAACAAAATTCACATATTCCAAACCTGGTATTTAAAATATAGCACACCTTAAGATCTACTATTTTTTATATAAATATCTATATAAATATATATATATATATATATATAAAATTTTATAATATTTACATATATATATATAAAGTACATTGACTTTTTTTAACTAAAAATTTTAACAAAAAAAATTTACATGATTGCAATCCTTAATAAACTCAAGTTTCATCACACACATTTCTCATCTTGCCATATATATATATATATATATATATAAACGATATATATATATATATTTATATAAAAAAAATAATCACACATAGAATTAATCAGAAGTATTAATGCGATTATTGGCGACATCCATCGCTAGAAAAACATAATATATGCATTAAAATCCTGTTCATCCATAGTGCGAGTTTTGATCCTTGAAGAAAAACTTGTTGTCTGTAGTTTTTCAGTTTATTTGATGTTAAAATGCTAGTACTTACGAACGGTCTTCCATCCATCATCAGGCATGTGTTTTTTCCTTATAAAATCAAAAACTTGAGACGATATACCTGTGTCGACCGAAAGATGTTTTTTTTGAATATCTGCTATTATTGACGGTTGTGTAAATATCGGAACGTGCAAAAGACGCAACGCTAAGTTTTCAAAATTTTTAAGTGAGAATTTTATTTAAATATTTCTTGTGATGTGTTAAATCCACGTATTCTATTTTACAAGTGTATTCAGTTTTTATGTCATGAACTAAGTATATAGTTCAATAATATAGTGTTATGTCTTAGTAGTAGTTTTTTTTATAGGATTTTTTTGTACTGCGGATCGATAGTTTTTAAAAATATAAACATAAAACATTAGGCAACAGTGATTATAGATGAGGATCACATCACTCTATGGATTAACAGTATTTATATATATACATTATACACTGGATAGCGATGGATGTCATTAATACCATTAATATTTTGATTGATTCTATGTGATTATTGTCTTTGTATATAAATTATCTATATTTCTAATTATATATATTTATATATATAAATCTATATATATTTATATCCATATCTTATTTTATTTTTATATATATAAATAAAACTAGGAATGAAAACTGGATGGTTAAAAATAATGTTTTTTTTCCAATGATTTATTTGTTATTTAGATCGACTTGAAATATACAGTATTAAATAAATTCCTTTCAAAATATTTTATTTTTTATTTGTAATGCAGTACAATAACTATATATATATCAATCACGATGAAAAGCATGTAATTCTGAAATATATATATCCTTTCATGGGATGTAAATTAAATCTATGGTAAATTACCAATAATATATATTAAAATATATATATATATATATATATATTTATATATATATGTATAGGGTATACCTATATCAATGTCTTTTAATCTTCATAATACAATATCTATTTTTTGAATCAATATAAATCAATCAAAATTCTAATATGAATTAAGTCTACTGACAAACCGATCCATGTCTACAATTTTGGCAATTCATTTCATGGTTTTGTCCGATGAGACATTTTTTCGATAATAAATAACGTAATTATATATTTTTTATGTCGTTAAACCAACCAAACTACATACTCTACGATTTTGGAATGATTCTCCAGGAATATTTTTTTATAATCAGTAATTGTAATTGTTTCATTAAAAGTTATTATTCCAGAGAGAGTTTTATAAATTTTTAAAATTACCCAAGATTATTCTGTGCAGACTCGTAATCACCAGTAAACCCAAATAACTCCTTCAAACAGAATTTGCACATATCTATCAAGATAAGTGCCACATACTATAAATTTCTTGATCAATCATCGTCCGATTTGTCGGTTTAATTCTGTTCTTTTCTAAATTTCTGAGCAACGTGAATTGCCTTATGGTGATCTTTTTTTTAGTGAAACTTTACACGTTGATGGCCAAATAAAGCGAAAGAGGTCTTGGAGATAAAATCCTGGTTTCACAACGATTTCCTGAAATTAAAAAATATAAAATCGTCCAAATTTAGCTATTGTGTTCAAAGCAGCGACATGTAAACTATTTGATAATTGATATTTATAAATTGTTGGATATATATATATATATATATATATATATATATATCATATATATCAAGAAATACTTCTTGCCCTATCAATTTCATAACGCCACTTTCATTCTTCACGCATATAGTAATTTTTTCAAAAATAACTAATATACCTATTGAATATTATTATAAATATATATAATATATATATAAAATATATATTATATATGTTGTGTGTGTGTGTTTTGTGTGTTTGTAATTGTGTGCGTGTGTTTATTTTTAGGCAACATATCTTCATTCAAACATGTTTTTTGAATAATATAAAATACTTTTGTTGTTTTTACAAACCAATTTATTTATATATATAATTATTTTTATATATAAAATATATATATTGTAGAATAACAATACTGTCAACAACAACATCATTTCTTTATTAAAGCATTTTTCAAAAATAAATTGTTTTACAAATATATATATTTAACTGTAACTATTTTAAAACTTAATTAAAGTTAAATTTTAATAAGTTTTGTCTTATTACTTATTTTACAGTAAATATAACAGTATAATTTTTTTTTTAAACATGGATGTGGCTACTTTTATGAAAAACTACGACGCCTTCCTTGATGAATATTATCTTGATATATTTAACTAATTTGATAACTGTAAATAATACATTTAGTATAACGTGAACGCCTTTTTTTTATATAATATGTCAATTTTCTAGAAAATGTTTGAAAAATATTCTAATTATATATATTTATATATATTTAACCAGAAACCGTTTTTTGAACCAACGGACATTTTGAAAAACCTTAGTCTTATTGTTTACTATTAAATCTTCAAAACTTAATACTGAAAAAGAAAGAAAAATGTCGTATAAGGATCTCCGTATTTACAAAACCTTGATACATTTTATACATTACAATATATAAATATATATATTTTATATCAATATATCAATATTTGGGCGACCTTACAAAATTTACAGTATTTTAAAAAGATTTCAAAATTTAAATGTTTTAAATCCTAAATTTTTCTCAAAGTCAATTTATGATGTTTGGTGACCATTAATCAAAACTATATTTTTCTCAAAAGGATGGTGAATAATATATCTTATTTATAAAATCATATTAAAAAATTTTTCTAAAAATAATATCTTAGATTTATTGAATTTTTATTTTCAATTCAGAGTTTTTCTTAAGTCCAAAAGATTTTTTTATATTCAAACTTATCCTTATAATTTTCATAAAAATAAAGTACAAAAAAATTAAAATACAAATTTAAAATCAAATTAGCGTTGCAGGGGAGAAACTCAAAATTTTTATTTTTATTCTGTGCGATTTGATTGGAAAGAAAGGGTTCAAAGGTTTTAATTCATTTGGGAATTTTTTCAATTCTTCTTGGCAAAAATATCAAAAGTACCTTGAAAAGATTATGAAACTATTTCCTTTGGAAAGTTATTTCTTTTAATAAATAGCATTTAAAGATGAAATATATTCATAAATTTGTTCAACTAAAAGGTTACATTGACATTTGAAACTAAACAAATCCACAAAATACCCTTCTGTTTCATTTGATGTATTGATCTAGTAATTTTAGGAAAATCTAGAAATTATTATGCTTCATATTTTAAAAAGTATTATTTAGAAAATGATAAAGTTTTTCACTTTTTAGGTTTTCCTCAACTTTCCAATTTTCTTTAACCATGGCAAATTTATATTATAATAAATACTGTTATACATATCCTCCATTATTTTCACCGTTTCTTTAATCAATAGAAAAGTTGTATAGATTCCTCCTAGATTTCATATTTGTCCTTACAATATAAAACGCTTCAAATATCAACATAAAAACTTTATTTTTAAATCGTTATCCCACTGACGTTAACCGTTTCTTCCCTATGTCTCTTTAATATTGAGACAAAATAATGTCCATCCAATTAAAGTGATTTCTAGTACGAAATAATGCAAAATTTCAAGTCAATATTTTTTTGGCATCTCAAAAAGTCCTTTCAAATTTCCCAAAGTTAAATAACCATTACTTTTGCTCAAACAAAAAAAAAAAAAAAAAACTTTTTTAAATCTTTTGTAACTCCCTTCCCTTATTTGGATCTCGGATGACTATTTAAAACATTCAAATTTCAAGTCCTCATAAAATTAACCAAAAAATTCACGATAAACTTGTTTTATGAAATTTTAGTCAATTTTTCAAATGGTATGTTTTATTTTGTTCTCAATCCTCTAAAATACCTAAATATAACTATATGGCATTTATAAAAAGCTTCTCGTAATTATTTTAAAAATATTCTATTGCTTATTATAAAACCCAGGTTATTAACCAATACAATTTATATATGGGATCGGATTTCCTACATTTTCAACCAAATTAATAAAACTTTTACCGGCATTAATTTTTTTTCTGCTATAAGTATTCTTATTAGTTTTGCACACTTTTTCTTTATTTTTTTATCAAAATGTTTTAAAAATTCCATTTAAAGACAATTGTTTATAATAAAATTCTATTCAATCAATAGACTCATAATAGCCTACTGAAAACAATGTTTGAGTTTTTTTTACCAATTTCAAAAAAAAAAATAATTAAGATATTCCGTTTTCTCTGTACTTAAAACATATCCAGTACAAGCAAATTTTCATCTTTTGGGTGGATACTTGAACATTGTTTCTAGAATACATCCAAGCAACGCCGGGCTCTCTCTAGTGATAAATATTTCCCTTCAAATTCTTGCAGTTATCGACTTTGTTTTAATATATGGTGTAAAATAAAGGTAATGTTCAACTACAATTTCGTTCCCAATAACTTACACTTTTATGTTATTGGGTGAGACAATTTAATTACTTAGAAATGTTCATCATTAGCATGATTTAATAATCTCGGATCTTTCATTAGTTTTGTTTTTTTTTTCCCTACTCTCTGTATAAATCACTATTCTTAATTTTTTAAAACTAAATTTTTCCATCTTCATTTCCATCTTTACAGCTGCTGAAGATTTGAAACCATGTTTTATCGGCTTCAATGAAATAAAATAACTCTTATAGTTTTTTAATGTTTGTCATTATATAATAATTTTTGCTCTGTCTTTTGACAGAATCTCTCAGAAAGATCTATATCCTTTTGAAATTTCCTACGGATTATCAATAATTTTATATTATTAATATATATATATATATATATATATATATATATATATAATGTGTGTGTGTGTGTGTGTGTGTGTGTGTGTGTGTGTGTGTGTAAGTGTGTTTGTTAAAGTGTGTGAATTAAAGATTGTAGATCAAATATGGATCAGAATCAAAATTTAAACCCTACGACTCCCCGATGTCGACCGGATGTTCATTTAAATTCGGAAAGATAAAAAATTCCGACTACATTTATAAACATTTTTTCTTTTAGACAGATTTATATATATATATATAAATATATGCCACTTATGAACAGGATTCAAGAAGTTTCATCAGTGGCTATAGAAGATTACAAGGCTAAAGCAGAGACTGAGACGTTTATAATGAAACATACACTTGACAATAGCTGTGACAATAGCATTGACAATAGCTATCTGAGAAATCTGATTTTTAAAAGTGGCACCAATATTTAGAGAACTTAAAACGATTAGCAGTACTTATTTACCATCATTTACTTTTAAAAATCATTTTCACCCAAGAGCAGACATTGTCATTAGTGCACTGAAATTTATTGCAAGGAATGAAAGGGAAAGAGAGAAGGAGAATAGGGAGACGTATCTAAAAATGAACGGAGTTCAAAGAGCCCTTTCAGATGGCGATTGACGTTGCAAGAATTTTTGATGGTTGTAGCTATTTTGTAGACAAAAGAAACGGAAGGAATTTAGCTATTCTTATGTTCGAAAAGAAAATCGCAAAGAATAGAAGTGATGGTTGTGTTTAGCTAATCTAACGATAAAAGGCACCAAAATTTATTTGCCAATCTAGTATTATTTTAGAATTGGTAAAAGAGCATTGTTTTTCCACAGTCCACAAGGTGGAGTTTAATGAACTACGTCGTATTGCCGGTAAACTAATGATTGAAGTACAAGATTAAAGAGACGTTGATTACAAATGAATTTGGTTTTATCAAGTCTCTTGTTACTGAATAACGGGAGCAATTCATGATGGTGGCAGTACTCAATGCATAATATGGTAGAATAATAAATGTTTAAAATGGACTCAGAAATAAAAAATATGGCACGACACAGTGTCTCTATGAATAACTATAGAACTAATATGATTTAAAACTAATTTGAAAATTTTTAAAATGAGATAAAATTCTAATTGGATCTACAGAAGGAGGGTTTAAACAACGGTTTTTTAAATCATGTCTGAACGTCTTTTTTAATTGCGAAGTACAAAATAAATTAACTCGGCGTAGATTTTAAAGGCGTAATGACCGTTTTTGATTTCCAGACACCAGGACGTTGAGGAAAAATAACAGGATGAAACGAAAGCAATCTAGCCTTTGGTAAGAGTCTAAGGAAGGAAAGACAATGCATCAATTAAATAAAAAAAAAAAAAAGACTCAACGTATGGTTTCAAGTAAGGGCAATTCACGATAATAACTAGAAAATTAATGCCGATTTCATAATCATACAATCACAAACATTTAAAATTATTTCGGGATTCATGCTTAACGATTCATGGTCGGAAATAAAAAACCGAAACTGGAACATGTATTGAAAGAAGAAAAAATAAGCGAAATAGAAAATGGTCAAAGAGGAGGGAGGAGAACCTCTTTAAAAGAAGAAGGGATGTGATTTGAAGGGAAAAACAGGAGGGAAAAAACAAGAAGGAGGAAGAGGAAAGAAGAAGAACAAAATGTTACCGGAGGAGGAGCTTGTTGATTAAGAAGAAGAAGAAGGAAGAAGAAGAGGAGAAATAGAAGAAGAAAAAAGTCAATGGAGGAGGAAAAGTCATTTCATTCAAGAAGAAAGGGAGGAGGTCT
Source organism: Acanthosepion pharaonis (assembly GCA_903632075.3). Classification (NCBI taxonomy): domain Eukaryota; kingdom Metazoa; phylum Mollusca; class Cephalopoda; order Sepiida; family Sepiidae; genus Acanthosepion; species Acanthosepion pharaonis. The sequence continues at coordinate 16,118 of CAHIKZ030004642.1, read as the reverse complement.
GATGAAGAAGAATAAACTAAAAGAAGAAGGAGGAAGGAACAGGAGAGAACAGGAGAGGAGAAGAAGAAGAAGAAACAATCCTGAGGAGGACGGATCCTAAGGAGAATTGTTGAAGAAGACAATCTTAAAAAGAAGGAGGAGAAGGATGATGAGTGTTGCTATCAGACACAGAAAGGGAGGATACGAACTCCCTGCGTGAGAAAAGAAGAAGAAGAAGAAGAATTCAGAAGGATCAGAGAATTCAATGGAGGAGAAGAACAAGAGCAACGACGGAGGAAAACAAAAAAGGGTTTTGGGTAAGAAGAAGAAGAAGAAGATTCAAGAGGAGGATGAGAAACCGAAGAAGAAAAAGATTGAGAAGGAGAGGGTCTGTAAAGGAAAACTGAAGAACGGGAGGACGGGCTTTATGTGATTTCGGAACATGAAGAAGAAGGATTGAGGAGGAGAAGAAGAAGAAGAAGAATAAAAAAATTTAAAGGAGGAAAAAAGAAGAAGGAGGAGGAGAAATAGAAGAAGAAGAATGTGATAATATTTTGAAGAAAACAAATGGTAAACAAAGGAAAGGACGAAATAACTGGTCCAGAATGTAGACTGTCAGAAGAAGGAGGAGGGTATTTTAGAAATAAATTAAGAATAAACAAGAAGCAAAGTAGAAAATGGGCTGATTTTAACATCTCTTTTACAGTGTGACTTTTAATTCAATTACAATGGGATAAATCCAAGATGACTTTCCCAAAGCATTCCGAATTGGTTATGGTATTCAGATAATTAGAATCAAATAAAGAGTACTGAACTTGCTTAACATCAGTCCTCTGAACGGGGAATGATAACTTTTAGTTTTAATCCTTAAAAAAAAAAAAAATGTTTTGGGCGAGATAAAAAAATTTAAGAATACCAAAAAATTTAACCTAGCAATGACGACGAACTTAGAGGAAATGGGAACAAAAGAAGTTAAATTATAGGTGTTAAAAGACCACAGTTGAAATTTCTAATGTATATCAAAATATACATATGAAAAATATATATATATAATATAACAAAGGCATTGAGGAATCGAAAAAAGAACAAATCTACCTCAAATATATTAAATTCCTTACAAAAAGGTTGTTTAAAAATATAAACCCGTTTGAAATTCCTCCAGGACTAGATTGAGTAAATTGATAAAATTGTACCAGTCTTTAAGCCTCATGAGACGACACATAAAGAAGGAGCCTGAATTAATATGTCCCAAAAAGACTATTCGTTTGTTACATCTGAGACATTAATGACTAGGGTCTTTTATTTTTGAATTCCGAAGGCATGAAATGGGTTGAAAAGAAATAAATTATTAACACATGTCAGATTTGAAAGAAAACATCCCTAAAACATGAGGAAAAACGAAGAAGAACGGAACACAGGAAAATATATTTTAAAGAATAATAATAATCTAAATGTCTTGGCATATAAAATATGGAGTTGGTGGTGTAGAATGAATTAAAATTTCAAGAATTAATGAAACCCAGATATTTTAAAAGCAGTTTAAAATTGCCAGAGAATGACATAGATAACGAAGAAAAGAAAAAAGCGTTGTTTAAAAACTTCCATCGAAACATGGGACCATATAATAATGACTGTAGAAGACATAAAATACGGATATCTTTATCAGGGTTTGGCTATTGCCCAATGTTACATTGGAGATGGGTTCTAATGGACTATTTAAATTACAAATGAAAAAGGAATGATTAAAAAACTAAAATTCTTTCAAGAAAACGAATACATAACATACAACATAATGCATATATTCTGTCATCAATATATTAAATGGATTAAGATGATATGATATATGATGGAATAATAAAGTTGTGTGTGTGTGTAAACATTATATGTCTGTCAGTCTAAGAGAATACAGTGAAGAATGAAACCGAAATAAATCCAAAAGGAGATAAGACGCGTATTTTTCCAACCCAATATTGATAATGGATGATATGAAAAAGAACGAGGCGAAAGTAAAGGAATATGAATTATTAGAAAAGAAGAAAAGAAAGGAATTTCAAATTTCAATTAAGGAAGAAGAAGAAGAAGTTGCATTTTTCGTCTGAAGAAAAGAATAACAGAAGAAGAAAAAAACTTTTCCTTTAATTTTCTCTATATATATATATATATATTGCTGAAAATGAAAAGAATTGATTGAAGATGGAAAAACGAATGAAAAATAAAAGAAGAAGAAGATCTGTCAAACAGAGCTGAAAAAATGAAGAACGCTGATTTTGAAAAGACAAGATCGGAAAAAATAAATTTCAAAATGGTTTTAAGGGTTTTGGGGCGATAAACCAAATGCAAAAGGAAGGAGGACATGAAAAGAATTTAGCTAAGAAAAAATAATATTAAAAAGAAGATTTTGAAAAAAAAGAAGAAGAAGGAACCCTACTAAATGAAGACAAATGTAGTAACAATGGATAAATCTGATATAAACAATGTATGGCTGAATTTAGTGGAATAAATAAGACAAAAGAAATGAGATTAGTCCTATTTGATTTTATCCTTCAAAAAACGACAAAGCATGAAAAAGATCTGAATTTTTACTTTATTTTCTTGTTTAATATAAAGAAACATTTCTGGACATACTTATAAAAATAAATGTTTATAAACCATATCCATATATAGGTATATGATATATATGCATACGTTTATGAATTAGACTGCATTAGTCTGGCAAAACGTCTGTCTTCGTTTCATTCAGAGATAAGGACTTCCTCAATTTCCGAAATAAAAAGGAAGCAGTTCTCAAAGGAATGTTTCATTTTCCTCCATTTTCACTTAATTTATTTCCAACTAGGCTGTTATATTTTTACGTAAAACTGTTTTCTTGTAGCCATATTCTCCCAATGTGATTTCTCTTGAGTTTTCGGCGTTTTAGAATTCGTAATTATTAGAGGAGTAGTAAATTCCTTTGTTTGTCAATCGACATTTTTATGCCTTTTCTGAATTTCTTTAGATTTGGAAGGCATTTTTCGGAAAGACATGCAATATTTGCAAATGTCAAATAAACAACGGTTTTAGTGGCTTCCCAAAGTTTTTGGGTATAAATCTAATTGAAAAGATAAACACACATTTTAAAATATAGTTCTTCCCAAAACAACAAACAAAATTTTTAACACAACTTTATCTATTTTTTTGGATTTAAATGTTCAAGCAGGCAAACCTTGACTTGACGTTATAGGTCTGAAAAAAGGTTCAATGGAGTTTATTTTAAGCAGTAATTTTTTTTGTTTTTGAAACAACCACCAAGTGAAAATGGAAGGACAAAAGATACTCAAAGTTTTAAGAAACGGATATATGGTAAAAACAAAACAGCATCTTTGTTAAAAAACATTATTCATTTTATATGGCAGTAATATTTCCAAAATATATATATTGAAACACTGTTGAACAAAAATACATGGTACCGGGGTAAAATACACACAATAAAATATACTGAACAGATGACAACGGCAATTTTAAACAATGGAAACAAATAATTTTTAAAAAAAGATGAATAATGCCACAGTCGCCTGTTAATGGCAAAACAGGCGGCTTTGAAGCTTGGTGTTTTTGAACCACACCAGGCATACTAGCGTATTTAAAATATTTATCGAAACATTCATGCACATGTCCCAAGAAAGCCTTCCAATTTATTTGATCCTGTTACGCTTTGCGGCAATATTTGTAACGTTGTTATTTTTAAGATATTATTTATTTGGCTTGCAAATGTTCCCTATGTCCCCAGTTTTTTAAGATATTTTTTTGTCCGGAAAAATTTGATGGGCTGAAAAATTTGTTTCAAGAGAAACAGTGAAAGATTGCATTTATATATTTGTAAATATATATATATAAATATTTATATATTTTATGATTGCGAAAAAAAACACAGAGTTTGTTCAGGATTGAACCTTTTATCTAGCGCGTGGGGTTTAAGTCCAAATCATGGGGGAGGATTTCATACGTTCCCCCATCCAATGCTATTTTTTGTTGCTATACGTTGGCCCCAGTTTAATTGGATTTGCAATTTCTCATATATATTATGTATTAAATCAAATTAATATAGAGTTTATATCATAGTAGTTTTATTGAATTATGGCTTTGATGGGTATATATGTTCGTAACTGATACAATGGGGAAAAGTTAAAAAATAATTACCAATTGTGGTTTAAAGAATGTTGACTTCAAGTCCAAATAAATCCGAAACGTGGCATAAAATAGAAAATTTAAAAATTTAAAACAAAATCATTTGTTTAATTCTTTGGGATAGTTGTTTTGTGAGGTCTTTTCTGGGCAGAATTATATAAATTTATAATTTAAATGGCTATAACCATATTTTAAATTAGCAAACATATGTCCTGTATATATGCATATATATTGTCAAACATTTGTCGCCTATATATATATATATATATATTAAGAAATACAAATATATATATATATTTATTAAAGACATTTTTATGTTTAACGTTCTTTTTTATAGATACAAGTATTTAATAAATGCTTTGTTTATAATAAACAGTATTAAATAACATTTACCGGCCTGAATGTCCGAGAAAATTTTCATAGAAAATATTCATTCAACCGTCATTTACGCTGACGTGCCTTGGACCTCTCGGCCACAAAGGACCGTTCGGTAGACAAGGTCGAATTTACTGCTTATAAACTTCAATCTTCCATGAATCTCATACATTCATAACTGCTCTGGCGTATCAAATGTAAACAAATGACGTCATATATTAAGAAATGGACAAAGTCCGACAATTTATTTATTAAAGACATTTTTATGTTTAACGTTCTTTTTTTATAGATATATTATAAACATTTGCATTTACATAAATTAACAGTATTAATACTACGGTTATTATAAACATTGCAACATGACGGCACACGTACTATCTATAAAAAAAGAACGTTCTTTCTTTAATAAATAAATTGTTTTAAAACTGGTCCATTTCTTGACATAAATATATTATATATATATATACAAAAAATATGTAATAAAGGTGGCCTTGAAGATTGCATTCAAGCATCAAACAGACTGTCATCATTCAGTTTTGATCTCTGTGTCCATAAACATTTCATATGCACTGTTCCAGATATTTTTCTCTTATCCTGTAAATTTAGCATACCTTAAAACCATATTCTCTTATTTATCTCTTTACAGGCCACCATGTGGCATGCCACTATTATTGCTGGTGGCCTGTTGTCAGACCACCAGTGTGTTTGTTTCGTGGAATTAATGTTATCAAATAAGACGTCTAAATGCTAAAATAGTGGCTGCTAAAAGAGGATTGCTGATTTGCCATTGGCAGCCAGGCAGACGACGTACTAGTTGTCTGCGTGTTTTTTGTGTGTGATATATATATATATATATATATTTTTTTATTTGTCCATCAGCTGTTCTTACTAGTTTTGAAATAATGTAGTATACAAAACTTTTTAAACAAATAAATAAAAGATTACCGTCTCAGCAATATTACCATTGACAAACCGCAAGAGGTTCATCAGTGGCTGCTGCATTAATATTTTGGAATGCTATCTGCAGCCCAAATGTTGCCAATAGTTGATCGGATTTATTATGTATGTTCTTTAAGTGCTTATGTGTTTTTGTTTTATATATATATATATATATATATATATTTGTCAATAATAACGATTACTAGTTTTGAAACAATGTAGTATAAAAATCTTTTAAACAAATAAATACATGAATAAAAATTGAGAAATTTTTAATATCGCATATATATATATATATATATATATATATATATTATATATATATATATTATATAGAAATGAAAAGTAAAAAAATTTCTTTGGGGTTGTAAAAATTGAGGTTTTGTGAGAAAAAAAAAACAAAACAAAAAAACACTAATAAAATAATAGGCTAGATAACAACACTTAAAATAAATAGCTAACAATCTCTAAAAATTCTTCAGTAAAAATAAACATCTTCCAACAGATTAATTTTTTTAAAAATGCAAATCCACCTACTGAATTTTATGGAAGAATTTCCGGAACTTTTCTATTAATTCACCCCAAATAATGTAAAGGCTTTTTATCAACATTAAGGATTAATTCACCCTATAAATTTATAAATTTTAAATCAAAGTTTGATTTTTATACATAAATTTTGATTGTCACTTTTTTGCCGAAGATAAATTTTAAATATTTTAAATAATTTAAAATATTTTTCAAAAAGTAATTTTTATTTTTTATATTATAAGTTAACATGGAATGCTAAAATTTTGCCTTAAGTCTTTTTTTATTCATAATGCTTAGGAATTTTGAAAACTCGAACTTGGTTTTGTAACTCCATCATTTTCCAGTTCAAAGTAAACAGACAACAATTTGTAAAGGGAAACACTTGCTTGAAAGGAAAGGTCTTTCCCGTTTTCACAGGAGCTTTTTACTGTTAGTGTTAGTGTAATTTATCTTTATAAAATTCACATTAAATTCTCCAGAGTAGGCCCTTCCAATGCACTCGGTTGTTATTTCTCCTTTTCTAATAGCGCCATTTTGTGGGCGACGAGGTCATATTTCTTTTTGGCTAAATTGTTTATCTATTTCCCCCCGATAAAAAAACAAATTTTTGATTTTGTTTTTTAACTCTCCAATTCCTTGTAAGTATCCTTAATATCATCCACACTCTTTAAAATAAATTTGAATAAAATTCCCTGATATTTTGATAATGTTTCATTTCATTGAGGGTATTGGAGTTGTTGGACCATTTAAACAAATTTTGGTTTAAAATTTGTATTTTCAAAAAGTGACAAAAATTTAATAATAATAATGAAAAAACAACTCTGATTTAAAATGTATAATTTATTGAGGTAAATATATATATTTATATAAATAACACTAACTAACAGTAATAACTTTATTTGGGGTAACCGTAAAACACAGAAGATTTTTCTTCCAATAAAATTTTCATCTTCAAAAAAAAAAAAATCATGTGTTGAAAAAGTTTATTTTTTACATGAAGAAAAATGCACAGGCGAATAATAGCTAATTACTTATTTTATTATTTTGTTACCTAACCTTTTATTTACATTTATTTTAGGGATTTATTAACGTGGTTTGTTTATTTTTTAAACAACATCTTATTACTGGTTGATACCTAAATGTTCAGTCTGGTCATCTGAATTTATTGATTCGGTTTCTACATTAATCAAGCTTTTGCAGGTTAGAAATCCAGGAAATATTTTTTAAAATTATGAATCTTTTTTAAGATAATAATAAAAATAATAATAATAATAATAATGGTTTACAAGTCTTAACTAATTTAATAAATAAAAACCCATGGCTAAATTTACAAATATGTTCATTCATACCTTTCCCAAGAAGAGTATTTGCGCGTAACTTTTTCATATAACGAATACCAATGAATTGTAACTCGGATAACTGATTAAAATTCCAAACAAAAAATATTAATTATAACTAAGCGAATATCCAGGCTTAAATTTTGGTATTCCCCCGTCAAAACATCTAGGTACTGACACAGTTCGATGTTGCTAAAGCTTCAGATACACAAATACAAAAACACACACAAATCTTAATTGTTATATATAAGTTTTGTTATCTCGTATTTTATTATTTCAGTTTGAGAATCATTCATTAAAATTCACTAACCTTCGTTTTAAAAAAAAAATAAAAAAAAAAATGTCTTACACTGGTTGACAATCAACTTGTCTAAATAATAGCATTGAACATTTTCAGATTTTTAAAAAAGTTCCGTGTTAATTTTAAATTTCGGATTAGGGGGTCATTATACACATTATTTTTTTTCAATATCGTTAAAATAATGAATTTTCACCATTTTCGGTTACTGGTAACATATACATAGATAATTTTTTTTCTGGAAAGGATAAAAAAAAAAAAATGATCACGCTCTACATGAAGTCGGTTTATACACAATATATACAATAAATTAAATATATATGAGAAGAAAAAAGAAAGCATTCCGCGACAGAAAGTAGAAAAATGTAAATAAATAATTCATTAAATTAAAATTTTACAGTAATTCACACTCCTCCCCGGTCTTTTGAACAGGAGGATTGAAGTATTTTTTTCCCCACCTTGTGCCCTTCTAAAATTTTCTCAATTTTTCTTTTTTCATTCCCAATAAAAAAAAAAAAAACTTTGCTTCTTTAGTGGGATTATCAACTTTCTTGGGATGGATTAATTAAAAAAAAACTAAAAAAACAAAAAATTAAAATATTTAAAAATTTTAAATGCACAATAAACAGAATATCTTAGAAAAAAAATATGAAAAAAAGAATCGGTCTTATTTTCTTGCATCTTAGGTAAAAAGTTATTTTGGCTAATTATCTCAAAAATAATTTTTCAAATACTCATTATCATAAACGTTTTTTTTTTTTCCCCATAATTTTTCAGTATTTAATTTTTTTTTTTTTTTTGAGTTTAAAAACATTATTGTATTTCAATAATATATATTCTCTGAATATTTTTTACTATTATTAGTAAATAATTTCATTGAAATAACAGCGACATGTTAAAAACTGGCGAATGTAAAGAAGATTTTTTTTGAGAAAAGATCAAAATTTGAATCCTGTTATTTCGGTAACAATTTCACTGCAGTAATTACAATGGTACAATTCATTGAACATTTACAAAAGCAAAGAAACAACTCTTGTTAAATATCAATAACTCTTAGCCTTCATGTTCTTGAATTAGTTTAAACTTCATTGCATATTTGAAAATAAAAAATATAAATACAAAACTGCAATGAAAACAAAAGATTTAAATAATAAACCTTGAATGAACTTACTTTGAAATCTATTCTTCCATTTAAAAAAAAAAAAGAAAACCTGGTCAACATACACAATTTTCTAGATACTTATATAGACTCTATTCTTAAAATAATTCAACCTGCACTTCCTGTGGAGTTGTTTCATACTTCCCACTTCCTTCAGTAGTCCGCATTTAAGCCGAGTAAATCAGGTACACCCAACTGGTTCAAAATGTCTTCTTTTTCCTCCTAATATTTCACTCCTCCTTTGATACAAAAATTTATCAGAATTATTTTTAATTTAACTTATTTTCTTCATGCCCCCATTGTATTCCCATAATTTTTTTGTTTTGAATAATTCTCCATTTTTTAAATTGTTCTGCCATCTTTAATTCCTAGGAAGTTTATTTTTCCATGCATTAAAAAGAAGATCTCAAGGAATTACTTTTAAAAATTTCTAGAATTCTTATTTATATTACTTATATTTGAACTAATGTCTCCATTCTTGATATAATTACATTTTCAAATACATTATGTCCTCTGACCTTCTTCAGGTATCTTTTGATTTGATTAATTAACATTCAAAAAATTAACCCAGGTCAACCCTGACCTAAAAGTGGTAGCACCTGTTAGGGTCTCAGCTATGGACAAATAGTTAACCCCTAAGCTGGGGTCAAAACACTAGACATACTTGTAAAAATTATTACCAGCAATAAATTTTGAAGAAAATATAATTTCAGCAATACATTTTGGGAAAAAATATTACCAGGATACATTTTGAAAAAAAATATTTACCAGCAATAAAAAAACAGGCATTAAATAATCCATTGAGGTTGATATGCTGTAAAACAAACCAAACTAAGAAATTTGAACTGAATCCTTTATGTAATATACAGGAATATGTTGTTCTTGTTCTACTGTCCATGTTTTGTCACGATAGGACAATTCGTTCCAGCTAATTATCCATGGATATCAGCGCCTGTTTATATAGGTACGTTGGGTATTGACCAACGTTTCTCTTTACTACGATAAGCAGGACGCCAGACGCAAAGACTGGGTGGGTCGTACAAACAATTATTTTATTTCGTGGCTGACTTTTGATGGATTTTCACAATTGATTTCATTATTCCCAAATTTATTTCCAAGTTATAAAATTGTTATTATGCAAAAAAATTTTCAATGTAAAAGATGTAAAAAACAACAACAAAAACAATGGCAATAATGAAAACTTCAGTATTTCAAGTTCAGGTTTGGGTCTGTAATATTTTAATTTCTCATGAGGTCAGCCTGATTCAAAATAGTATATGTTTGGCTACGGCCTCTAGAATGATGTTGAAAAAGTGTGACATGCTGACATTTACATTTATTATATCTATTATTTTAGATTAATAATGGTATCAACTAGACAAAGTTTTCCTGAAAATATAGGAAAAATATGCTCCTTTACAAAGACAACCTTTTAAAATTCTTACTATTCTAAAAACTTATATAAAAAAATTGATGTGTAATTTTTCTTCTAGTTTCGTAAAAAATTCTTTTTTCAGGATAAAAGTTTCTTGCCCATGTCTCACAAATGTTCAAAATTTAAATTGCCATCTTTTTATATGGTTTAAATATAAAAATATATTACATTCCTTTCTCCTGACTATTCATTAATGGGAATATAAATCTTGGTGGCAAAAATAGCTTTTCAATTACTAAATGCATAACTGTATTCTATATTTTTTTTTTTTTATATAAAATTTTAATACATTTTAAATTGAAAAAAGCCTTGATTCTGATTTTCAAATAGCTGTTGTTTAGCAACTTCTATTTACACATGTTTTATTAATTTTATCAACCTGGCATTTGTCATATAATTTTGCCACAAAATCTACATAATTCCTTGACAATAACAAATATTTTTGATCCCAATTCTCACCATCTTCTACTTTTAATCCATTCTCCTCCTAAGCTCAAATAAAGATGCATTGTTTTTCATGAACTATAAATTTTCTATGAACCAGTTACAATACCAAGGTTGTTGCAAAACAACTGTTCTTAAGAATGTAGTATAAGAAAACCAAAAAATAAAAACATTGAAAAATAAAATTTTAAATTATGATACTGATGTTAGTTAAAAAAAGATTTCTACAATACAATTAAAGTTCAAAATAAATGTTCATTTGCCTGAAGAATCATCTGAGAAAAAATTAAATTTTGTCTAACATAAATTGTTTTTTGGATTTACAAAATCCAACGACAAGAAACATGTCCAAAATGGTGATTTTCCAAATTAATGGTTTGTCAAATTCTCATCCAAGTGGCAAATGTTATTAAAAAAAATAAAATTTTTTCCTCCCTGACTATTTCACCTTAATAGTACAACAAACTGGGAACTATTTCAATTTCCAGGTCTTTGTATTTTGAGGACAACTTTTATGGAAATGTGGTTGGGCATCTGATTTTTTTATTTTATCCTTAAAACTAATCTTTTAATCTATTTATAATCCTATATCTTCATTGGTTTTATATATTTATATTTATTTATATATTTATATAATTTCTGAATAGAGTCCATGTTAGTATTTGAAATAAAGTTTTTTATTTATCATATAGGATATGGAAAAAGCTAAGATTGCAGGTGTTGTTGTGGATATCAAATAAACTTTCCAAAAAAAGAAAACTCATTTAGAAATGACTTCTGTGTTTTATTTATCAGACATTTATAATTTTCTTTTAATGTTTGAATGTCACTTTCTTTGGACAAACAATTTTTTCATTTGTTTATATATATTGATTATAAGCTATATATGTTTTCTTATTTCAACTGGTTCCACCTAATGTTTTTGAAATCCATGTTAAAATCAACTGCATATTTTGTTGTTAAGATGTTTATAATAGATTGAATTTTCTTTTTTGTTTTTTTTTCAAGCACATTTAATAGATTCCAGATGTATGGAAGTTTCATTTTTTGATTTGAAACACGTCCCTTTTTTTCAATTGGGTTTTGATCTTCAAAATTTATAAGCAGAACAGTATCCAATCTTTTTAATCAGCAATCAACAACCTTTAAACAATATTTTTTCTCATATGTAACAACAGTTTTCATAGTTTCATTTAAACCTTTCTTGAAATTTGTTTCAAAAGACTGTTTTTTTAAATAACAAATAAAATAAGTATATTGATTTCTGCACATCTATGACTGAAAATTTGCTGATTTAAGCTGGTCGACCTACTCCTTAGTTCATAATACAAAATGTTTGTCCAACTTTTTGTATAAATGGATATTTTTTTTAGGAAAGATACATTAAAAAGTCCATTTACTTCGTAAATTTTTTACCAACCTTTTTGGTCACCAAATGAGAATGTGTTTTTTAAATTTAAAGCTAGCATTGTTTTAATGAACTTAATTTTTAAGTCCAGTATCTGGAAAGGCATTTGAAACTAAATTATGGTTTTATACATTTATTTTGCAAATTTTGCTTTGGAAATTTTTTCTGAAACTCTTCAAACACAACATTAAAATAAGCCTTTAATTTGAGTTTTCTGTTGTTAGTAATTTAAATATAATGAAGGAACTATTGGTTAAAAGTTCCACGTATTGAGATTTTTTAAAAAAATAATAAAAGATTCCCAAGTTAAACCCAGCACTTATTTTGCCAATATTTCAAATTATACAAAAACTTAAGCAATATAATTTTGGTCAATACTAATTTATTTTGGGCAAAGATGAAAATCTAAATAGGTTCATCAAATTTTCCAGATTTATTAATCTCTTTTCTAATGCCATTTAAATTACTTTTTCGGCCATATGCAGCAAACGAATTTTATTTAAACAGGGAATGATAAATTTAAACTATTTACATTATTCTATATTTTTTCCTTTAAGTTTGTTTATTTTTTGTGTACGTTTAAAATCTCTCTAAGTATCTGTTTCTTCTCTTTTTACAATAAGAAAATTTTTTTGTCTCTCATGTATTTTATATCACTCTCTGTAGATATATCTATATATCCATATATTTTTAATATATATATATATCCATATAAATATTAAAAAAAATTTTATGATCTCCTTTTATCAAAAGATTTTTGAATCAACTATAAATACACGAATCCTGTTTCTCTTGTTTTTTTCTAAATATCTAAAATCTTGTCTTTTCTCTTGTCTTTTTTCGTCTTTTGTGTTTGCCATGTTTTGTTTTTGTTTTTGAATTCCCTGGCTCTCTTGTTTTTCAACGAAGCGGCAGGGAAAGTGTCAGTGACTATTGCCGGTAAAAAAAAAAAAAAGAAAAAAGAAAAAAAAAATGAAAGACAGATCCTTTTCGTAAAGTTTGTTTTTGGCGGGTGCTCAGACATCCAAAACCTTTCCTTCCGACGTCTCTTCTAAGTCTGGTTGTAAGTAGATCGTCAGGATTTGCAAAAAAAAAAAAAAAAAAACAAAAAAAAAGCTGTTGAAATTAACAGTCTCCCTCCTGATTTTAAAATTTTTTTAGAAATGACTAGTACTTTTCAAAATTATTACGATTCAATTTCAGGTTCAGAATGTGCCTGTCCTCCTGCCCTCCCGATGACGATAAGAATCATTCTTCGTTAACCTCCCAAAGAGATATTGTGAGATTTATTATTAAAGTTTGAAAAAAATAAGGATGAAGAGATCCCATTTTCAAAATGTTCGAAAAAATAATAGTAATTCGAGTACTTATTAACAAATAACATTATTTGATATTCTTTTATGATCTAGATCTGTGTTAAAATCCTGAAATATGAGACCTTTATTTTAATATAAACAGTTTCAGCCAATTAACATAATGACAAGAATGTCATCAAAACAAACAGGGAGCAGATAGTATCTACGAATTTGAACCAAATCAAACCATGCCCCAT
>CAHIKZ030004641.1:0-25190 GCA_903632075.3 Acanthosepion pharaonis | reverse complement strand
AACACTTACTTGTTTAAAAAATAAAGACTGTACACCAAAAGTGCAGTAATCAAGGTTATTTAATTTTATATAATCAATAATTTCGGAATATTTTTTATTTTATACGATTTTTCTAAATTTAAATTAGAATGAATAGTTTTATTCCTAAAATGACTCAATCGTTTTTCTTTTTGCTGTTGTTTTTAGTTTTTAAAAAATGAATACCTTTGAGATTAATAAATTGCTTTTTATTTTCAAACCAGTTTGGTATTAGAACATATCTAATTAAACCCAATGTGTTTTTTTAATTATTCTGAATAATTATGAGTAAAAAATTGAAACTGCGATACAATGGTGTGACATTTTGTATGCATTCAGATTATTTTTGAGCAAGGAACTAATTCTTCTTTTACACCGTTTTCCATAATTTCTTTGTTTTGTTTTTACACGTCATCCATTTTCAAATGATTAATCTTTTTTGATAGCATTTTCTTTAAAAAATATGGAGTTTTATTTTATTAGAAAATATTGTCGATCTTGAGAAAGAAATATCAAGTCCATTACCAACAGCAACTTAATCCTGTTTGTTTTTCTATGAAAAAGTTGGGATCTGCCCTGAAAAGGTAAGTAAGACGTGAAGTAAGGAGGGGAAATGACGAGGAAACACACAAGTGTTATATTTAACGAAACAAAATAAGGAATTTATTTACAAATTTACACATTTGAAGTTGTTAGTAGGTTGTTTCAGGAAAACGAATCAAATATTTGAATAGGTACGTCCACTGATTTTAAAATAGGTTTGGTACCCCCACGAGATCACAAAAGAAATAGCATGATGAAAAAGATGCCAAACTTTACGAAAACAAAATTTTATCGTAAATGTTTGTTATTATTAAGAGGAAAGACCAAAGCTTTTTTAAATTATTTTTTAAAATTTTGCCTTCTTTTTAGAACATTCTAAATTTTGATTAAAAAACCTTGTTTCTCTTAGTATCACCGGAACTAAATAACATATAAAATTTTTAGCATGTTTTTTTTTTTTTTTGTATGACACACATTAATTTGGAAAATCTTGCAAAAATAAAAATAATAGTCGTTTGTTAATAAAACTTTCAGAAACTATTCACAGATGATGGAAATTGTTGTAAATTTTTTTTTTTTTATTAAAGTCATGGCAGAAATATTTTTTTATACTTATTACCCCCACCATATGAAAACTCCAGAAATTCGATCGAATCCAGTAAAAGCCAATGGCTTTGTGGAATGCAAATCATGTTTTTTTTTTTTTTTTAATTAGACGCTCCCCACTTGAAAATCAGCTCTGAATTGTAACATACAAAACCCAATAAAACAAATATTTTATTTCAAATGCTTTTATGAATATAGACATTTTGTTATTTCTTTAATTATAATAGATTTTTACATTTAAGTTGTTAAAATATTATAAAATTAGTTAAAAGCCGCATCTGCTTTCGTAAGTGTCCTTATGAGTGTTGTGATGAAATAACCTGACTTCCCCATTCACCATAAATGGCCGTTCCGGTGGCCGATAAAGTTCGACCACAGTAAACAGTTCAAGGGAGGATCATCAGAGCGACAACAAAGGTCTTCGTTGACTACACCATTGCGGTTAGCTTACTCCTACTCTGTCTCTGTATTTTGACATTCCTACATTCCGATATAAAGTATTATTATTTAAACCACCACTCGGGTTTACTTTGTTATTATATCTTTTTGCGAGATATAACGACTGGCGACGAGATATAACAGTTGGCGAACGAGGATTCGAAACTTACACGGAAAAACTTTTCGTACGCCTAACTATAACAGTTGGCGAACGAGGATTCGAAACTTACACGGAAAAACTTTTAGTACGCCTAACTATAACAGTTGGCGACGAAGGATTGTGCAACGTACTTACTTGAAAAAAAAAATATATATACGCTGAACGGATGTTCGAAAGCGGAGTCACAAGTCAAAAGGAAACTTTTTGAAAAGTAAGAATTTTTACTGTTAAATTGTGATTTGAAAAATATATATTGAACCGAGACTCAAAAACGAGCCGGTCTAACAATAATTATTCAAGTAAAAATTACGGGTTGTAAAAATATTACGGCTGTAAGTTGTTTGTTGAGAGTTTAACTGTCTAAAAAAAAAAATTTTTTTTGTGTTTTGCCGAATTCTAAAATAAGGATGGAGCAATTAGTCGAAATGACTAAAATGCTGTGTACAAGCTTGCAACAACAACAGTATCAAGAGTTACAACAACAGCAACAAAAACAGCACATGACTTACAACAACAAATATTGCAACAGCAAAAAAGTCTCGAAAAAGTTTTGGAGCAGGCGACTGGAGAAAGAAAAAATACTGTTTTTTCTGCCGAAGGAATAACAAATTCATTATCCGAATTTATTTATGATACTGATTCGGGCATTACATTTCCAGCGTACTTTAAACGTTTCGAAACTATATTTACCAAGAGATGTCAACATTGGTCGGATGAGGAACGAGTAACATTACTAGTACAGAAACTAGGGACAAACGAGAATAGGAAGTACTCAAACTTGATACTGCCCAGAAAGCCAGAAGAAGTTTCGTTTGAAGAAACTATAAGTATTCTGTCAAAATATTTGACGAAAGGAATAGTCTGTTCCACACGCGATACAAATGCCTAAACATCGTTAAAGCAGATAACGAGGATTTTGTGACATACGCGGGAACAGTGAACTCTCTGGTTGAACAATTCAAGTTAGAAGAAATAACCAAAGATGTATTCAAGTGCCTAATTTTTCTTCAAGGACTAACTGATCCTAAATATAAAGAAATTAGGTCGAGAATATTAATAATGGTCGAGCAAGACTCGAATATAACATTACAAAGGGTAACCGAAGAATGCCAACGTCTCATAAACGTAAAAAGGGACAATATTCAAATTGAGGAGAAAAGTGTTGCTAATGTTCGACACGTAAAAACTCGAAAAACTCCAAACGCCAAAAAGGTACAAAAATGTGAGACGTGTGGAAAAAAAAGTCATACCAAAGACACGTGTTGGTACAAAAATAAATTCTGCCAAACGTGTGGAAAAAAAAGGTCACACCAAAGACGTATGTTGGTACAAAAATAAATTCTGCGAATCGTGCGGAAATAAAGGGCATAAATATACAGTTTGTCGAAAGAAAAGAAGAAAATTACAAGATGTAAGCCTGGTATTATCAGAAAAAGAAATTCAGAAAGGAAAAAATAGAAAGTACGTAGATGTACGTATAAATAATCATACAATTATTTTCCTACTGGATTCTGGTTCAAACATAAGCATCATTGACGAACAAACTTGGAAAAAAATTGGAAGACCTAAATTATCTGAAACCAAAAAAACCGCTAGAGGGGTTTCAGGAAAGAAATTAAACTTTAAGGGAGAATTAAAGTGCAATATTTCGTTATGTGGCAAGACTGCAAAAACGAAAGTGTATGTAATCCAAGGGATTAATTCATGTCTTTTTGGAATAGACTGGATAGTACTTTTGATTTATTTGAACTCCCGATTAACTCATTTTGCAATGTAATAAACAGTGCCGAAAAACAAAAAAATATTAAAAATGAAAAATTCATAAATGAATTAAAAGAAGAATATCCCAGAGTTTTTTCTGAGGGATTGGGTTTATGTACCAAAACGGAAGTCAAATTTGAACTCAAGGAAAATGTGAAACCAATTTTCAAACCTAAGAGAAACGTCCCGTTTTCCTTCTTAGACACAATTAATAAGGAATTGGAAAGACTTGAAAAAATGGGAGTGATATCTAAGGTTGACCATTCAGACTGGGCCTCACCCACAGTTTATGTTAAGAAGAAAAATGGAAAAATAAGAGTGTGCGCAGATTTTTCAACTGGATTAAATGATTGCCTTAAGAATCACAGTTATCCACTACCTTCACCAGAAGATATTTTTTCAAAATTAAATGGTGGGAAGATTTTTTCAAAAATCGACCTGTCTGACGCATACTTGCAGATTAAAGTGAGTGACGAATGCTCGAAATATTTGTGTATAAATACACAAAAGGTATTTATAAGCTAAATAGGCTGCCTTTCGGTTTAAAAAGTCGCCCCAGCTTTGTTTCAACAGGTGATGGACACTATGCTGGCAGGCCTGGAGTTTGGTACCGCCTATTTAGATGACATTCTAGTCAAAAGTAAGAATGTTCAAGAACATAAAACGCACATCAGAGCGATATTCAAAAGACTAGAAGATTTTGGTTTTAAATTAAGCCACGAGAAGTGTAAATTCTTCATGGAAAGAATTACGTACCTCGGACAGGTAATAGACAGTGAAGGCAGGAAACCGGAACCACAGAGGGCCGATGCAATTAAAAAACATGCCTGCACCCGACACAGTTGCGAAATTACAATCGTTTCTGGGGTTGGCACAATATTATGCAATTTACATACCTAAAATGTATGATTTAAGAGCCCCCCTCAACGAATTGTTAAAAAAAGACAAAAAATGGTTTTGGTCAAAAGAGTGCGAGACGGCTTTTCAGAAAATAAAAAATGCCTACTCTCAGATCTCGCTTTAGCACATTATGATCCTGAGAAAGAGATCATTCTAGCAACTGACGCAAGTTTATACGGAGTGGGTGCTGCACTGCTACACAAATATGAAGATGGTACTACCAAACCTATCGCGCACGCGTCAAGGACTCTTCTTCCGGCTGAAAAAAATTATAGCCAGATCGAGAAGGAGGCTTTGTCGATTGTGTTCGGAGTTAAAAAATACCACCGCTTCTTACATGGTAGATCATTTGTACTGCAAACGGATCATAAACCGTTACTTTCAATATTTGGAAGTAAAAAAGGCATTCCTACGCATACAGCTAATCGATTACGGCGATGGGGTGTAACCCTACTTAATTACCATTTTAGGATGGAATACGTCAAATCTAAAGAACATGGGCATGCGGATGGATTGTCAAGGCTGATTCCAAAAAATGAAGAATTGTTAGAGACGGTTATAGCAGCATTAACTGAGGGAAAAGAAATCTCAGGTCTCTTATTGAATACAATCAGGGAATTGCCAGTAACATTGGACAAAATAAAAAAAGCGGAAAAAGCTCACTATATTGTGAAATTAAAGAACCAGACGAAATGGAACAAAAGACAGAAAAAAGGAACTCAGATTTCACCTTTTTCAATTTGCGACAACACGTTGATGTACGCAGATAGAATTGTCATACCTCAATCTTTACGGACAGATATACTGAAAGAATTTCATACCGGTCATCCTGGAATGTCCCGGATGAAATCACTCATGCGTAGTTACGTATACTGGCCGGGAATGGACAAGGATATCGAAGATTTTGTAAGACTATGTAGAGGTTGTCAATTGGCTGCAAGGGCACCTCCGGTCAAAATGAATCCTTGGCCTAAAACGGATTTGCCGTGGGCACGTCTACATATAGACTATGCTGGACCAATCAATGGACACTATTATTTGATATTGGTGGACTCTTTGTCGAAATGGCCTGAAGTAGTCAAGTGCAAGCATCCTACATCTAGGAACACCATCAGTGCATTGGATGAAATTTTCAGTCGTTTCGGGGTTCCCAGAACATTAGTTAGCGACAATGGTACGGCGTTCACAAGTATGGAATTTAAGGATTTTTGTACCGCTTTAGACATTGAACACATAACTACACCAGTGTGCCATCCCAGGTCGAACGGTCAAGCCGAGAAATTTGTCGACACTTTTAAACGTGCTTTACGTAAAAATAGAGGTATAGACACTGAAGAAAGAACTATTCAAAAGTTTTTAGCAATCTATAGGGTAACTCCTAATGAGAACAATAATGCGAAAATGTCACCTGCGGAAATTATGTTCGCAAGAAAAATTAGATCAATTTTCGATAGATTGTTACCCTATCAAAACAAAAAAGTTGCTAAAAAAGACGAAAAGTCAATATAAAAAAATACACACCAGGAGACAGTTTTTTTTTTTTTTAAACTTTAAAAGTGGGAAAAGCTTTTGGATGGATGGCATAATCCAGAAAAGGATTGGTAAAGTGGTCTACATGATTAAAAGTAATAAATTTATGTGTAAAAGACACATCAATCAGATTAGACCACGATATGGTGAAGAAAGTGAAAAAAAGAAAGAAATTCCGATGGAAGTGTTATGCGATGCTTTTAACATGACACTACCCAATAGTGTATTGGAACCTGTATCGCATGAACCAGCCTTACGGGCTGGAAAGCGGAAATTATCTTCGCCAAAAAAGGATCAAATTGCGACGACTGAAAGAAGGAGCACACGGCAAAGAAAACCAGTGGAGCGTTTTAGTCCGGATCCAAAAAGAAGACGATATTAGAAGCAGAAATTTTCAAAAGGAAGAATTTCAGCTTCGGGGGGAGGTGTTGTGATGAAATAACCTGACTTCCCCATTCACCATAAATGGACGTTCCGGTGGCCGATAAAGTTCGACCACAGTAAACAGTTCAAGGGAGGATCATCAGAGCGACAACAAAGGTCTTCGTTGACTACACCATTGCGGTTAGCTTACTCCTACTCTGTCTCTGTATTTTGACATTCCTACATTCCGATATAAAGTATTATTATTTAAACCACCACTCGGGTTTACTTTGTTATTATATCTTTTTGCGAGATATAACGACTGGCGACGAGATATAACAATGAGAAATATCATTTTTAGCGCGTTGTAAATTGTATCGTTTTGACAAATTAGAAGATCCGCAGTAATTAAGAAATATAATTTTGTGTTTATAATCGGGCTGTAATTATAAAGTACAGAAGAACGACCAGAAGACGATTAAGTTGCGTTATTTGAGTTAAGCATTGTTCTCCGCTGTTAAGGCCTTTAATTTTGTGAAACGCATGTGGAGAAATCAATTTGATTTTTCAATTTCAACTGAGAAGGGTACCTACAAGTATCAGTATCATCTTATGAAATTTATATGATCTTATTTTTATATTAATCTCAGTGATGACATTTTTCCATAAATGAAATATCAAAATTAATAATAAAATGAATGGAAATACAAATAACTCGGTAAAATGTAGTAAATGTACATAAAATTATAGTATTTTATGTACACTTCTGATAAAATTTCATAAGAAAAGTACCTATAAATTAATTAGATACCTTTCTTATGAAATTTAATCTCACTCTTAACAGTCTTATTTTTTTCATTTCTTTATAATATGTTTTCCATAAAGCATCATATACTCAAAGGTAAAAGCTAAGTACAAAAAAAAATTTAGAGCGTTAAAAGTTTTATTATTATTATCCTCATGTAAGCTATCAAAACGTCATGAAAATGTCTTTCGTCACTTGTCGAGTGGTGCAAAAGGTTATGACCTGCTTTGTTTTATTTTCAAACTATTCCTTTTCGGCACAGAAGCTGAGTTAAGCATTGTAAACATAAAGGTGAAAGGTAAGTACAAAAAAATAAAATTTAGAACACTGAAAGTTTTCTTTAAAAATAATGAGGTAAACAATTTGTTCACTTAAATCTAAATAACTTTACATCTCTCATTCCATAGAAGGAATTATCCTCACGTAAGCTATCAAAACGTCATGAATGTCTTTCGTCACCTTGTCAAGTGACGTGAAATGTCATGACCTGCTTTGTTTTCTTTTCAAAATATGTCCTTTCAGCACAGAAACTAAGTTAAGCTTGGTTCAAAATATTTTAAATAAACATTATAATTTATGGTTTTCTTAAAATAAGTTTTGAAAAAATGATAATTGATTCTTAATAGAATTTCAAAGTGAGATTTTCATTTTTTTTATAAAGTTGAAAAAAATGGTTGCCATGATTGATTATCTGCCAATTTTGATGACTCAAAAAAGCAAGATTTCTAATGAAAATTTCAAACGTGCTAGGAATGATAAAAAAATGTAAAAAAAAAAATACCCCCAAAATACTTTGATCTTTCTTTTTAATAATAACATGAACATTTAGATGATGAAATTTTGTTTTCGTCAAGTTTGGTGTCTTTTTCCTCATGCTATGCTCTTTTTTAGCGATCTCATAGAGGTACCTATTTTAAAATGATTGTTTTCTGTAATTTCTTTGTTCTGTTTGGTAACTACATTGGTTACTTCTATTTGCAAATAATTTAATCATTTTTAAGTGCAATTTCTTTAAAAATAGGAACTTGAGAAAGAAATATCAACTCCTAAAAGTTGTTTTTTAGACAATCTACTGTGACCGACTTGCTAAAAAATGGATTTCAAATCATTTAAATAATCTTCTTTGAACTAAAGTTTAAAAATCTTCCAAAACCAAAATATATATTTGTGACATGTTATTTGATAAAATTTAAATTATTCTGATTCAAAATTAATATTGCTTCCTTATAACATAAAAGTAATATGTAAGCGTTTGTGAATGACACGTCCTATTTTTCTCATGTTTTTCTTGATGTTATCAATATGTTCTGAGGTGTTGACAAATTGTAAGGATGATCAGACTTGACATGAATTTATAAATTCTAAGTAAACACAGGTTTTTGTTTTTAACTACCTAATAATTTTTACAAATTAACATATTTTCAGCAATTATCTAATATTTTATTGCCTTTTACTTATGCTTGAAGTTGCTGTATGATTAAAATAATAAAATTTAAAATAACAAAGTTTTCTTAGATTAATATTAAAATTTAATAACAGTGATGAAATAGCATGATAGACATAACTCAATAATTTATGAAACGTTATGGTATTTTATTTATTACTGATTTATATTTTTTAATATATATTTTTCATTTTATTCTTGCTATCATGATGGTTATTTTTATAGTACTTTGAATTTTATTATTAATTACATAATAGTTTAAACTTATTATTTTAACCCAATACCCTAAACAATATTTAAAAGAAATTGCTGCTATGCGTAATGGTGAAATGACTTTCAGAAATATTTTGTGACCCTGAAAAGAGATGTTTTTGTCTTCCATTGCCTCTTCAATCATCATTGCTGGGCTGATTTTCGAAATCCAAGTCCTGCATGAGATAGCACCAACTTCACATTTGTTCAATTGATAATAGTCAGCTGCATCATTGAGATATGAAATCATATTAGAAGAATTTGCCTAATTAACCATGTAGCCAACATATTCACAGTTGACATCATCCATTGTCCAAGTGCGTTTTATTGTAGGTCGGACTATCTACCCAGTGAGTATTTCCTGCAGGTCTTGTACAGACTGTGGATGATACTTATCAAGCAAAGTAGAAATTGACACATCTTTCTGTTGCATTTGTTTTCTCTGGATCAAGGCTCTCCTCCTTCTTTCCAGTTGGGCTTTCTTATCGTTGATCCTTTTACCAATTTCTTCTTCAACTGCTCAGTGCTTCATCTTCTTCAGTCCAGTCTCCTGTCTGCTGTAATTCATTGACAACTGGAAGTATTTGTTGAACTGCTCAGCATCCAGATCATCGATGAATTTTCTCACTTGATTCCACTTGGCTTTGATGACGTCACTTATACTGAATACATAAGCATTAGGCGCAAGCTTCTGTCTTTCACAAAATTCAATAATGATGCTTTCAGATAGTGTACTGCCTCACTGATGTTAAGATTAACTTGGAAGAAACCTCTACCATGGTGAATGATTTTGCATGCTCCCTACTTAAAACTTCCACAATCTCTTTTAAACAGGCAGTTATTTGTTGAAATAAGAGTCCATTTGTGGCGGCAATCATTAAGAACGCTATCACTTACTTTGGTAATGTATTTCCAAAGAAATCCGGTGTATGAGAGGAAAATAGACATGGGGTTCTCGGTGAGTATCTTCAGATTGTCAATGGGGTCATCGACAATGTTCATAGTGTTGATGGTTTCTTTTTGGTTATTTATACTGATAGCATCTCTATAATTCAAAGCCCTGATAGCATCTTCTCTATAATTCCCAGCACTTGTATCTTGATGATAGTGGCTTCTGTTATATATATCTACTTCAATATTGTGATGATCTTACTTGTGGAAGAAAGTCGCAAGACAAATTGTTTGCATTATTCAAAAATGGGAAAGTTGCACTTAAATGAAATATTACATACAACCAGTTTCCTTATAAATCTAGGGACTTTGGATGATGGAAACTTTTGTTGTTTAATAATGGACCTCAATTTCTGAATGAGGCCAAATTTATCACGACATCTTAGGGAATTCATGGCTACAAGAGTTCATCATGCTAGGCACTCACTCACATTTGTAGTTCCCTTTTAATCCCTCAGGATCTTCCTCATCTTTGTTGCAACTGTTTTTAATGGAGGCAAATTGCAGTACATTTCCACAAGTTTAACTTGCCACTTCTTTTCCAATAACTTGAATGTTGAATGGTTGGCAGGAGCATGGTTTGTGAAGCAGCATTTAATTTTTAAAAATATGAGATTTAAAGTGGCATCAATATTGATGCTAGTAGACAGTAAGCTAAGTTGTTGATGCAGTCAGAAATATGCTGATTGTAGTCCATTACAGTCCCACCAAGATGTTGCAACAACACAAGATGAGAGGATGCTGGTGTTGGTCTTTCCTTTTAATAATAACATAAACTTTTGAGAATAAAGCTATGCTGTTCTTACATGAAAAACTGGAGATACTTATTTTTAATCAATAACATTATGTATCTTCATTACTTAATGGAAAAAGATCATACCCTGATGTAAAAAAGGCCTCAAACACTTTTTATCATTTAAATGTTTATGCTATTATTAAGAGGAAAGACCAAAGTATTTTTAGATGATATTTTTACATTGTGTAATCCTTCCCAACACATCTGAAATTTTAGTTAATATCTTGGCTCTTTTTTGAGTCAGAAAAATTCCATGAAATCAATCATGTCAGCCATTTTTGATAACTTTGTAAACAAAAGTGAAATTCTCCATTTAAAAATCTTATAAAATTCAATTATATATATTTAGTTTTGTAATAAAATTAAGACATTTACATAGTAATAATTGAAACAAAACATTCAATGATTTAAATGCTGCAAGGATTATAACAAATATAAACATTATGCAATACAGAAAAGAATTTCTCATATTTTCATATTTAAAGCAGTTGGATAGAATGGATTAAGAAAAATTCTAGGATTTTCTAAAAAATGAAAGGATTCAAAAATAATTTCATTCTTCATAAGTTCTGAAAGTTTAAAATAGTTTTTTTTTCATTTTCTCCTTTCATTCCTGTAGATTCTCTAAATAATTTCACTTACAGGAGAAAGTCTTTGATAGTTGTTGTTAACATTTCATATATTTACCTGTAATCTACAATTAAATTTTTATTGATCATGTAACAAAGGCATAATTCTACAGAAATCACCATGATCATATGGCTCAAAATCTCTTAGCTCAAAAACATGGTCATGTATGCATCATGGAATGGTCATTTATCATTCTAATGTTAAAATATATCAGAAGGGGATTGAAATTTTATGAAAGAGACAGAAAACCATGAGCAAAATGAAGGGATTTTTCTTAATATAACTGTCAAAAAAAATTTGAAGAATAACTCCCCAAAATAAAAAGTACACACATGATATCAAAGAGAAGAAAAACACCATGAATATATTTCCACAGCTTTCTAATAAAACAATCTATTCAATATAAAATTTAATTAGTTACTGAATAAGTACGAAAAATGCTGTTTGAATAAGATAATTCACTGAGTTTTGTGTAATGTTTAAATATAGGGGAATTTTTTCTTTCATTCCCAAAATTATTTTGTGATAGCAAGTCATTTTGAGTTTGTCCATGAAGAAAGTCATTTTCTTCAGTTATCATAAGACATATTTTTGCTGGATCTCGTTTTGAATGAATAATAAATTTTTCCAAGAATTGTTACATTTTATACTTCAATTAAAATGATAAACTTCGAAATTCTGTAGAATTTTGTAGTGGTCATGTGATATTGAATTAAAACTGTATATATCTATATATATATATATATATAAATGTCAATTTCTGTCTGTTTCTCTGAAACAAGTCGCTGCCTAAACCCATGAAGCAATTCTGATGAAACTTTTATAATCCAGTTAGTTACAAGGCTAATTCTTTTTCATAAAAATCTATAATGGAAACACTACAGGCACTGATTCACAGCTCTCCATAGGGTCTTACATGAAATTATGTTTATCGCAGTGTTTGAGCAAACATGATTTCCATAAACATTTTAGAAATTAAAATATACATAATATGAAATAATATTGTACACTTAAAAATTCCATAGAGATATGGATCTTTGTTTTATTTTAAAAATTTAGGGAACAACATCTGAATGAATCACAAGTTATTTTCTAAATAAAATCTTTTTGTCACATAATATAGATTGCAGTCATATATTATCCACTGCTCCTATTAATATACGATTTATGCCTTTTATCTTTACAGATGTTTTGGCTGTACAAAATCTGCAGTGATTATTATTGAGAATTCCAATGAAGGAAAAGACATTTCATTTTCCATGAAAACACAGACAAATATATGCTTCATGGTTCATGTGAAAGTCACTGATCTGTTAAAACCATGGCAAAAAATAATGTACTTTGAAATGTGTGGTTTATCTTTCTACAAAAACACATTTAGAGTTATGCAGAAATAAATAGCAAATATATGCCATATTCATGTGACATCTGCTAAACAGCTGTGAAGTGAGAATAGACCAGATGAAAACACATATTACAAAGAAATCATATTCTTGTAAAAATTGTGGATCTACATTTTCATAGGAGTGTAACTTAGTGACACATGTGCATACACAAACGGGAGAGAAAGCATATTTTTGTGAAGTTTGTGGATCTGTGTTTGCATAAGCCACATTTAGTGATAACATATGCATATAGACACTGGAGAGAAACCATGTTATTTTGACGTTTGTGAAACTGCATTTTAACAGAAATCAAGTATGGTCAGTCATGTGTGTTCACAAGCTGGAGAGAAACCATATTCCTGCCAAGTTTGTGGATCTGCATATTTACAGATGTCATCTTTAGTGACACATATGCATACACACAATGGAGAGAAAACTTACTCATGTGAAGTTTGTGGATCTACATTTTCACGAAAGTTGAGTTTAGTGAGGCATACACGTACACACACTGGAGAGAAACCTTATTCTTGTGAAGTTTGTCAAATTGCATTTTCACAGAATTCAAGTATGATCAGACATATGCATACACACACTAGAATGAAACCATATTCCTGTGAAGTTTGTGGATCTGCATTTTCGTGTAAGTCAAATTTACTGGTACATATGCGTACACACACTGGAGAGAAACCATATTCTTGTGATATTTGTGGATCTGCATTTTCAAAAAAGATTGATTTATTGAGGCATATACATACACATACTGGAGAGAAACCATATCCTTGTGAAGTTTGTGGATCAGCATTTTCACAGAAGGGGAATTTAGTGAGACATATGCGTGCACACACTGGAGAGAAACCTTACTCTTGTGAAGTTTGTGGGTCTGCATTTTCGGAAAAGTCAGGTTTAGTCACGCATATGCATACACATATGGGAGAGAAACCTTACTCTTGTGAAGTTTGTGGATCTGCATTTTCAGAAAAGTCAGGTTTAGTCACGCATATGCATACACACACCGGAGAGAAACCTTACTCTTGTGAATCTTGTGGAACTGCATTTTCACGGAAGTCACTTTTAGTGTGTCATATGCGTACACACACTGGGGAAAAACCATATTCTTGTGAAGTTTGTGGATCTGCATTTTCAAAAAAGTCAAATTTAGTGAGACATATTCATACACACACTGGAAAAAAACCTTGCACTTGTGAAGTTTGTGGATCTGCATTTTCACATAAGTCTAGTTTGGTCAGGCATATGCATACACATACTAGAGAAAAACCTTACTCTTGTAAAGTTTGTGGATATGCATTTTCACAGAAAACAGATTTGGTCAAACATATGCGTACACACACTGGCGAGAAACCATATTCTTGTGAAGTTTGTGCATCTAGATTTTCACTGAAGTCCGCTTTAGTGATACATATGCGTACACACACTGGAGAGAAACCATATTCTTGTGAAGTTTGTGGAAATACATTTTCACAGAAGGCACATTTGGGGACACACATGCATACTCACACTGGATAAAAAACATATTCTCGTGATGTTTGTGGATCTGCATTTTTGTAGAAGGCAATTTTGGCCATTAATATGCGTACAGGCACTGGCGAAAAACTATAATTTTATGGATCTCTGTTTTCATGGAATTGATGTTTGTTGAGCTGTCAAGGTATACACACGTGATAAAATTATTCTTGTGATGTTTGCTGATATGTATTTTCGGAGAAATTAGTTTTGGTGCATCATGTGAAAACCGTTAGAAATGAATTAAAACATTCTTGATCCGTCTGTGGATGTATCTTTTCTGAGAAATCATATTTTGTGTGCAATATATGATGTGTTATACTCCAACCCTGCCCATGACAGAAATCTATTTTTAAAAATACTTAAATACATTTTGACCCATACCTGAGGATAATAGGATTTGTTGAAAGTTAAATGAAAATATGTATTTTTGTTGTGGATACTTATGAGTATGAAACAAATCAAAGAGGTACTTAAGATTTCTGGTTAAAGATATGATCCACATAATGTTGAAATAGAAATATTCTCACTATTTACAGGTCTCACTGAACCCTTTATTCATGCTATCAATCAGGGATCGAATAAAGAGCCTGGTTCAAGTTTCCTTAAATAATAAGTCTGTAGAACATTGGCCAAAATGTATATAAGACAATCTGTCATCTCAGAAATATAGACAAATAAAACAAAATCATTCTAGGAAAGTTTCTAAAACCTTTAAAACTTGGTCTTTCATCTGATTGTGTAATGTTTGCAAAAGTTTTTCAAAAGTATATTTGTTAAAATGTTGAAAAAATGAAACACAGAAATAAGCTTTATGATTTACAACACCTTTTCTTTCATTGTATGAAAAAGGATGAAACAAAAAGTAACCATTGGCAAATGTGGTCAGAAGGAACTTTTCCATGGTCAGTTGAATTGGTATATTTTCCATACTTTTCATAATAAAATATGGGTTTCATATTTACTGGATTGGTTATCGTTTTTTGTAATATATCCAGCTATGTATATGAGAGTCATTTTTATTTCAAATTCAAATTGAAACTACAATTCTTTTATTTTTTTTAAAACTCCAATAATATTCTACCCCAACAATAATATATCTCATGTGAACTAGAACAAAATTTAAAAAAAACTGTGTTGAAACAACATAGAAATAAAAATAAATGTAATAATTCCAGCAATTGAAAATTGCTTGGGTATGAAACTCTGAGTTTGAGTTGTGCAATTAATGTAAGATATTATGTACATTGCTTATATATATATATATATATATATATATATATATATATTAAATAGCTCTGTTACTTTATATTGACCATGGTCTATTCTTAAACTATAGAGTATATGTATTTGTATACAATCACTTGCTTGTATACTTAAATATATTTACCCGTTCAGTTCTTTTACAAGTTGGTCACCAGTGAATGTTGAGAAACACTCAAGGTAATTTGATGAAGTTTAATTATATATGAATAAGATTTCAGTTGACATAAATATAAATCAATGTGAAAATTTAAAAAGAAAAACAATATTAAGAAGAAAAACAATGAATTTTCTGATGAGATGATTTTAACACTATCTATCTAAAAGTAAATTTCACATTAAAATTCTTGCTGATTGAGGTTGATCACATTGTATTACCTGTCTTTGTTTTCCTTATAGGAACACTGGTTTATGGTGAAAGCATTTGAGTAGAATTGTCAATTCTTGTGAATTCTTTAGCTGAACTTTCTCACAGTTCATAATCTTTCCTCTAGCTTTGATTCAGCTATCATATTCTCTTTTATGGTTTATTAAAATAAATGAGGAAAATGTTATAAATTCAAATTAATTTGATCCATTTTAATGTTGTTGACTGTTCATGTTCTGCGGATGTAAGTTTGCCCATGATACATCTCTCAAAGAACACATATTAAGACACACTGAAGAGAAGTCATTCAACAGTTAAAGATGTGTAGTAAATTTTTCATTAAAATCATCACTCCAAACAAACATGTTAACCCACAATGGAGAAAATATTTCCATTGTGAATTTCAGTTTTCTCTAAATTCAACTCTCAAATGACACATGCTATCTGTAGATATAAATTTTACCAAAATGCATTTCTCAGACAACACATTTTAACACACAGGTAAGAAATTATTCCACTGTGAAATCTGTTGATGTAAGCAGGTAAAAAATGTTATGGAGAAGTAGTTGGTAGTCTGATATATATATCATAACAAGATAACAACCTACAATAGCATTGTTAGTATGTGATATGGGATATATGGCAGTAGCAGCTGCAATACAAGAAGCTTTTCCCATTATTAAATATCTGATTTTCAAATAAAGATGAGCATGCCTCTGTCTATTGTGACAATGTGCTATAATTCTATTGAAACAACATATTTACCCCCAACATTCAAAACACACAAACATAAATAATGAAGTGCAAAATGATACAATCAAGGTGGATTATATTCTGTCAGAAGAAAATGACAATGATTTATTTAGAAAACTTTTCAGTGGAGTAAAATTAAAGACATTTTTTAATGCTCTAAATCAGGGTTCACTAAACATTTTTCACAGAGGGCCAGAAAACTGAGAAAATGATGAGTGCAGGCTGGATAAACATTTTGTTCAATACAATACACAGAGTGCACAAAAAATAAAGACAACAAACATACTTATTTACTAAAAAGTTATCCAGGAAGGTGACAATAGCAATAAAATATTTATATCATGCCAAGTGTGCACATGTCCAAATCTCACAAACTAAGCTGCACAAAAGATTAGTGAGATTTGTGAAGCTGCCATTTACCTTTTAAGATATAATTAATATTTGTTTTGGTATTGCTGCATCCAACCAAGAGAAATGCTTTCAAATGTTTATCAGTCAACCTTGTTACCTTTTAAGATATAATTAATATTTGTTTTGGTATTTCTGCATCCAACCAAGAGAAATGCTTTCAAATGTTCATCAGTTACACCTCGTTATAACCTCGTTACATGAGCTGACTTTACATCGTTTAGGTTTTATAATAATTTCAGGCAAAATATATGACATAATTCTCTGAAGTCAGTCCTTTTTATATATGGCTCTCTTCAAATTGGTTTAAACACGGCAATTCAAGTTAAAACATAATTGCCACAGCAAGTTCAGAATCGCTTTTCTTAGAAACTTCATTGCAGATATTCCACAAAAAGCGCTCAGATATCAAAAGTTGACAAATTTTTTATTTCACTGATTTTCCTAAAACGTACATTACTGTCAGATGCAAAAATCAGATTGGCTAAATTTTAGCATTTTACTTAGATTTATTTGAACTTTTTTTACATAGTAATTTTAACTACAATCTATTGATAATTTCATGTAAATAATCAGTTTAGCTCATTTGTGGTACAGTGAAGCAGTGGGTTGGATGAACTGACATGGGCAGCCAGATCCACTTCGTGAGCTGTTTGGTGACCCCTGATCTAAATGGAGTGCAATCCTTATCTTTTTGGTTACTACTTTCTTCCCTTTCAGAATATTGTAACCACTGTACTGTATCCCTTTTGTCTGTTAATAAATACTGTTCCTTTTATTATTTATTGAGAAGTTTGTCAAATTTCATTTATTTGGAGGTTCTTAAATAAAATATTTTTTTTTATGGTTTATTAAGAAAATGAGGAAAATGTTATAAATTCAAATTAATTCAATCCATTTTGATGACGAAGATTGCTCATGTTCCATTTTGAAAGTATAAGGGGTAAATGATCCAAGATATCTGCTGAGTATGGAAAGTGGAATAAGAATAGTCTGTGTTACACAAGTACAACTGATAGATGAACAAATCATATGAAAATACTTCCTTGTCTTGTATGTTGTCTTTAGTAATATAAAAGCTCACCAGATAACAGGTATAACGGTTAAAACATTGTGAAGATATAAAACCAAGATGAACCTGCTGGTTTCAATAGAGTGATATACAATATAGATTATGTTTGAAAATGCAATAGAGATTAATTTACAGCATTTTCAAGAGGAACAGAAGCAAGTGTGAGGAACATAAAATTTATCTTTTCTAACAGAAGCTACAATTTTCATCGTCTAAGGAAAAATCTAACTTCTATTAGAGAGACAATATATTTCTATAATGAATTCATGATTTCAGTCAAGCAGATATGCTTAACACTGAAATTTTGCTATTGTAGTTCCAATATTGATGAGAATCCTTTGACTGACTTTGTTTTTTGTCTGTAAATTGCCATGACGTTTTCATGAAGATATTGAAGAGGTTTTCCTTCTCCATACATAATTAGGGGTTTTGTATAATGAATCAGGTTTGCCAATTAAATGAGAAATATTTTACCACATTCTTTCAGCCAGTCACTGGCATACAGCCTTTGTTTTCATCCCAAAGGCTAAGTCTAGTATGTTGATCTGACATTTTCTCTCTGCTATGTTCAAGAGACTGCCCAAATGATTTCTGTGGCTATTGTTTCTATATCTTTCTCTCAGATTCTTGTTCTCTTGCCTTCTGTACTTGATCGAGATGAGAGGTCATATCTTTCTGCTCTGCACTCTGGTACTGTGAGTAACTCTAAATCAACCCCTGCACCTAGCTTCATTTGTGAAATTTGAATGTAGCATGTATCTGGTGTCATACCAAATATGGTTCCAAATTCAAAGTTTTCCATTTCTGAGTTTAGATCTCAGCTTGGTGATTTTGTTTTTCTGTTCCATTGCCCATTCCAATGCCCACACATCCATGTCCACTGATGCATAATTTAATAATAATCTCTTGGTAAATCTGCTCTAGATTTACGTACCAGCAAAAATAAAATAATCCAACTCATTCTACAATTGATATCAGTCAGAATAAACTGTACTAATGTGTCAAATTTAAATACTGATTTATCAATGTTTCTGTCTTCATTTCTTCTCTTCAAAAATCTAGTTGATCATAAATCATTTAATTGGGTTTTATTTTTTGTCTGTAAATTAAAGAGACAGTCCAAATTAACCTCTGTGGCTGTTATTTCAATAGCCATCTCTCCCAAAGACTTGTTCTCTTGGTACTCACTGTGTTTTTCTGTTCCACTGCATATTCCAACAATCACACACTGATGACAAATTTGCTCTTGTTTTCATGTCAGTAAGTATAAAATACATCCAACTCATTGTATAATTGATATCAGTCAGAATAAACTTTATAATGTGTCAAATTTAAATACTTATTTATCAGTGTTTCTGCCTTCATATTTTCTTTTTAAAAATCTAGTTTAACACAAATCCCTTAAAATTGACAAATTACTTATTTGTGTTTGGTTATTTTACAATATAATGAACAAATGCTTGTGTGAGAAACATATTTTTTCTTTTGTTTTCTAACAATTTTCCTGGTCTCAGTATCAACCTGTCTTCTCTTGAAAAGACGATATTTCCATAATAAATTCATGATATCCCTTTAGCAGAAAGGCTTATTACATTTTTTATATCATAGTTGCAATATCAATAAGAATCATTTCACTGTTTTTCTTTCTTTATAAATTCTCATGACATTTTCAAAAGAATATTGGAGACATTTCCAGTGATTTTCCTTCTCCATCTCTCAATTCTTGTTCCTAAGCCTTCCATACAGAATTGAAAAGTGACATAATATCCTTCTCATCTGTAGGGGTTGAATGTTGATATGTTCAAATCCTTACGTATTTCAATGCAACAAATGCAACAAAAAATGAGTAAGCAACAAGAGAAATAAAAAAAGTAAAAACAATTCATTGGTTCAACAATTAATAAACATTTATAAAACACAATAAATGTACAAATATTTGTTGTTCAAGTAGTTTAAATTGTTCCAAAATTTTGTTTGGTTTGGTTTGTAGTGTTATTAAAGCTTTAGTTTGAAAATTTGAAGTTGTTGAACTGTGTGTATGAAAATGAGACAGTGTGCTTAAGTCTTATTGTAATTGTGGGAAAAATTAAACAGTGTAATTTCTACAAAGTTGTCGCTCTTTGACTGGAGTTTTAACTTGCGATGTTTATAGTGAAATAAATAGTTTGAGTGAGTGTTCCTTTGCAAGCTGGGTTTATGATAATTTAAGTAATTAATGTTAAGCCTGAAATTGGGTGACATTGGTTCGTTGCGAGTTGAAAAAACTTGGTTCGTTTCACTGCCGAGGATGAACAACGTTTCATATTTATTAAAAACATGTATCACGTGATTGGCTCCGAATTGCTTGCTGTAATCAATGTTTTAACTCGGGTCAGAAACTAGGTTGATTCAATGGGACGTAGTTGAGAACAAGTGAAATGTATTTTTTTTAATATTTGTTAACCAATCAGAAAACGGTATTCGTACGGTATTTATGTTTAAAAATAGATTAATTTATTTTATATAACTAATAATTTCGGAATATTTTTATTATATACGATTTTTTTTTAACTTAGCAAATTAGAATGATAACTCGTTTTTTGTCGCTGTTTTTTTTAGTTAAATTTGATACTTTTGAGCTTAATAAATTGCTTTTTCAAACCAGTTTGATATAAAAAAATATCTCGTTTTTTAATTATTCTGAATAATTATGAGTAAAAACAAATTTAGACTGCGTGACAATGAAACGTTGTGACATAACGTGTGCATAGAAATCATTTTTGAGAAGGAACAAAGTTTTCTCTGACACCGGTTATCGTAACTCCTTTGTTCCCTTCGTAGTTTCTGTTCACAAAGTACACGCCTTCTATTTCCAAATAATTAATCTTTGTTAATTGCAATTTCTTTAAAAATAGGAAGTTTTATTGATTACAAAATATTGTTGATCTTGAGAAAGAATTAGCAAATCCAGCAACAACAGCGATTAATCCTGTTTGTTTTTCTATGAAAAGATTTTTTTTGGAGATTCGCCGTTGAAAGGTAAGTAAGAGACAAACCGTTATTGTCTTCTTAAAATCCCCACAAAAATCATTTAAAATAATTTGTCTTCATTGACAGAAATTCATTTATATTTCGGTTTTATTTGAAAGATAATAATAGCCTTGTTGGGAATGTGTGGTGTGTTAGAAAGTATCGGGAGGTTACTTAAATTTGCTTGAAGATTCAGAAATGGGCGTGTTCAATAATTTTTCATCCACAACAAAAACGATGAGCATTTTTAAAGGCAATCAATTGCAAAGAAAAGTCAAGAAGAAACAATGGAATTAGAGAGGTTTCAACAATAACAGGCATTATACGAATAAAAACATACATAGGGAATTTATGATTGATGTTTGTTGAGTGTGACGTGATAGGAGAAAATGTATGGAATGACCATGTAATGATTTGGCGTCTAAGAGTTTACAGTTCAGGTTTGTTGATTAAATTAAACAAGTTGAATTCTGTAAGGTGAAAAATTGTCACATATATAAGTTCAAAAGTTAATGTGTATGCATGTTTAAAGTCTCAAAGAGTTATGCACCTTTACTGTATTAATAATGGTTGATGAATACAATTTCTACTTGGTAGTGAATATTATCACTCATTTTAGCAAATTGTAGATGGAGTTCTTGAGAGAGAAATGGTGATTATTGAGTCAGCAAGTTGACGCGCGAAAAGTTCGTTGGGTCAGTGTAATGACACGCGTGGATTTGTTTAGCATCTCATGAAGATTATGTTGCTGACAATATTTATTACTGAAAAATACAGTAAATGTGGCACAAGGCCGAAAAAGGGGAGGGGAAAAGGACGGTCATCATTTGTCTTAATTTATAACTTAGCTAGCCACAACCACTGACCCAATCATACAAAACAATAATCCTAGCACCAAAACAACACATTCATACTTACCTTTGATTTCCAAATATAGCACTTAGATTACTTCACTAGCCCTAGGGCCTAAAGTGATAAAGATATTTGATTCCCTTTCCTTCTCCCTCGTAACACTTCGCCAGTAACTCTGTTTTCTGTTTTGTAGGCCACAATTGTTTATCTTGTATATATTTTATGTTGTGTTTTAGTAAATTAAATATTTGTTTGTGATTTAGCTCTGTGTTGTGGTAAATCATTTTATTTTCCTTTGTTACAATTATCAACACGTACCACTACATTCACCAAAATACCACATTGTCTCAATGAAAATCCTAATTAGTCCCCATATCTACAAATCGTTGTCTGTGAGGGGAGGGGAATAAAACAACAAGCTAAAAACACCCCAATGACGTATGGTTATAAACTATTTACAAGAAACAAAACAAAATCATGTTAGTAATAAAAAAAAACCCACAAACCTTAAATGTGGCAGAAAAATCAGTTAAATGGATGAAATTGATGCCGAACTATAAGAATATACAAAAACATTCATCCATCCAAGCACTCACACAGACATGCACTCATTCTGGCATAATAACAAATAAGAAAAACACATATACAAAACGAAAGGCACCCCGAATCTACCAGAGAACTGGCCTCACTGACCACCTAACGAGGGAGGGGATGGAGAATTAAACTAAAGGAAAAAGGAGACAGAAATAAAAGGAGCCCAATGAGCATACACACCTTAGCTAAGTTTACTGGAAGAGAAAAGGAAAAACTAAAATACCGAAAAACCTACACTAGCCTAAATTCAGGGAAGGGTTGTCCAAGTTAAAACTAGGAAAACAATATCATGATGCCTAACCGGCATCAAAATGCCACTCCAGGTCAGCCCCTTTTACTCAGTACATACGTGCAAGATTCACTCACCTTTTGCTAAATTCTGATGAGGTAAGCCACCACCTTTCCGTCCTAATCTTGACTTTAAGCTGATGCTTAAAGAACAAGATCAGTTGGGAAGAAGTGAACTTCTCGCCCTCAATGAATTCCTTCTTACGCATCGTCCAAATCACGACTCTCATAACACCTAGTAAGCAACAGAACACATAATGTTCAGCCTTCGTCATCTGTGGCACCACATTGCTACAAACAGAACTAGCCTCAAGGACAAAGAACTTTCTCATGAGGCCTTCAATGAATTTACACAATGGCACTACCACCCTGCAATGAAAGAAGGCATGACCGCGATGGCAGTTTGGAGATTTCTCCAAGCCCGCTGAGCAAAGTCTTTTGGTGACCCAGAGGGCCCCACGAATCACCTGCCAGGTGAGTGATGCCTCATCGTTATTGAGGCATTTCAACCCAGGCGCCCAAGGCCATATTGAGCAAGCCTCCTGCTTTGTAAGATTGAACAGCCCCCCTAACTAACACTTGATACAATTCCCTACGAGACAACACCTGGGCATTGGAGAGGCCATCCGACACACGTAAGAGGTGTTTCAGAGCACGACGACATTCACAGTAGAAGGAGCATTCGGCTCGGGGTGTACGGCCAACCTCCTCCTCGCACGAGTGCACACTTCTCAGGGATGGGAAATGTCTACGGACGTCTTTTTTCCAAAAGGTGCCCTCCTCATCCGATCTGCGACACATTCAGTCTAGAAAGTTGATGCGAAGCATATATTGACGAATCTCAATGCTAGGCATACCCAGATCGCCCTCAGAGGGATGAAGGCAACAGATCTCCCGAGATACCATAGCAGCCTTGTCTCTCCACAAGAAAGAGAACAAGAGCCTTACTAATAATATTAGACTGGCAGACGGAAGTGGAAGTACAGAGTCAGTAAAGGAGAATCAGGCAGGGGTGTGAAACACATACTTCCGCACTCCCCTTCAAGGAAAGCCTCCTCCGAGATCACAGATTAACCGCGATCTAGGCCTTTCCTTGTACCTCCGACCAGTTCATTTCCAACTGGAAATCAGGACCAAATCAGACGCCAAGTATCTTGATCGGCCCATCCGTCTAGAGGAAAGGTGCGGGAAGAGAAACTCCTTTCCACGCACCCGACTGCTCGACACAAAAACCAAAACGTCATCAGCATAGGCAGAATACCTGGCTGAGGTGGTAACCCCAGGCAGGGAAATTCTGTGCAGGACCGGATTCGCCTTTAACTTGCGAAGGAATGGTTCCAACGCAAGAACATAAAGCAAAGGCGAAAGCAGACAACCTCGGCGAATGGAGCGTGACAATACGAAAGGCTCCAATCTTACCCCATTCAAATTGGGGGTCGCATACAAAAGTTGGATCCAGGAGCGAAAGTTGGGTCCAAAACCAGCCGCCAAAAGGACAGCCTCCAGAAACCGATGGTCAGCCCTATCGAAGGAGATTATGTTGCTGACTGTTTTAATCGGATCAAACGATCCTATTTATTCATTTTCTGTGATTCAAACTGGCTCCAAAGCGCTTAGCGGGAAAACAGATTTGTAGAGAATTGCTACACTTTTTGTGCTGTCTCAACCAATGAGAAGTCAAGATCTGAAAAGTGAAGTGCTGATTGGTTAGGATGGGTTTGGTAGAAAAGTGTATTTTTATACGCTGTTGAGTAACAAATATGGATGATTCCATCAGCCTAAAGTGAATGAGAATTAAAAAGAAAAAATAATTTCATATGTTTACAGTTTACTGTCATGGACTTGCTAAAAAGGGATTTCAAATAATTTAAATAATTTTCTTTGAAATGAAATTTAGGTTTTATTTGAAAGATAATAGGCTGAAACTGATGTGAATTAAAAGAAACCTTTATTTTCTTCTATAAAAACAAAGCTTTTAAGTAACCTTCATGAGATCGCTAAAAAAGAGCATAGGATGACAAAAAAGACGCCAAACTTGAGGAAAACTAAATTTTATCGTCTAAAAGTTTGTTATTATTAAGATGAAAGTATTTTGGGGGTATTTTTTACATTTTTTAATCATTCCTAGCATGTCCAAAATTTTTGTTAAATATCTTGTTTTTTTTTTTAGTCATGGTTTATCATGTCAACCATTTTTTCCATTTTAAAAAATTAAAATCTCTGTTTGAAATTCTTTTAAAAATATAATTTTTCCAAAACTTTTTTTAAGAAAATCAGAAATTATAATGTTTATTTAAAATATTTTGAAACAAGCATTACTTAGTTTCTGTACCGAAAAGATGTAGTTTGAAAATAAAACAAAGCAGGTCATAACATTTCACGTCACTCGACAGTTGATGAATGTCAATTTCATCACATATTGATAGCTTACGTATGGATAATTTATTCTACGGAAGGAAAGAAGTGAAATTATTTAGATTT
>CAHIKZ030004640.1:0-24764 GCA_903632075.3 Acanthosepion pharaonis | reverse complement strand
CTCATTTCTGGTTTGGATGGGAAAAGTTCTTTGCCTCCTCACAAAACCTCACCCTTATCCTGTCCAGGAAACAGATCTCCTACAGAAGGAAGAATATTATCAACATCCATTGATAGACTGTTCAACAAAATATATTTGCCTTTGAAATAAAATCACTTTATTCTCTCTATAATTTGACATAAATATAAAATTTATTGCTTAGTTGATTGGTGATCCATATTCTTTTAGAATGCTAGAAATGAAAAATAGGAGATGAAGAAGAGTCTTAAAGCAACAGAAATGTTGTTCTACAGAAGGGTGCTGAGGATAACATGGACCAAAGATGTGAGCAATGATAAAGTTCTTGAGACAATGGTAACAAAGAGGACACATGCCTAACATCAGGAAGAGACAGTTGAATTTTCTAAAAACCAATAAAGATTAAATTGATTTGCTTTTTTACAACCCATCAACCCGTTATTTAATATACAAAAATATTTCTTTTTAGATTAAAGAATTTTTTGAAATGATTTAGTGATAAAAGTCTTACTAATTAACCCATAGTTTATCAGAGGAGCTGATTCTCCTTCCCAAGAGTATTTTCAAATAAGTGAATATAAAAAACTCCAACTGAAATTGAACTTGGCTCTAATTAATAATTCCTAAGCCAATCTCCATTGTATTAAAGCAAATATTTTAAATAATATCTTTGTAGATTCTGAAGCAGCCACCCATCTAAGTACTGACCAGCCTTGATGTTGCTTTACTTTGATGATTGTATGTGAACTTGAATGGATGACAGAACAGGGTTTGAGAGAGACAAAAGTTATTAAGAGTTACAAAGGACAGGGAATTGTGGAGAGCCATGATCACCAATGCCATATAGAAGAAGAAGAAATTTTCACTGAAAATTGCTGTTTGTAATACACCCTTGTACCAATTAATTGAAACAAAATGAATAATCCCATTATTTTTTTTTTTTTTATATTTTTGCAATTTTCAGGGCAGAAAAGCACTTTGATTTGCTCACTGCTTAGACCTGCTCAACCCCAAATCAGCATTAAATATTTTATGTTTCATGAGTTTCATCATCATAAGTTCCGGGTATAGGACAATAAATTCCAGTATGAAAGACAGTAGTGCCTATATTTGGGATGAAAATTGATGTAATCAAGTTTTTTGATGATTTTCTATTTCAAGGCCAAACAAATTTCATCATACACCTTTCAACATAGATTGAAATATTACTGCACACCACTGCAAATGACCTAATTTGAGGAAAAAATAACAATCGATTACAAATTCAACCAGTGGGTCCAAAACTGACTGTATGGGAAAATGAAAAGAAAACTAAAGTGGTTGATCCAATTAATTTGCAAATGTAAAGTTTATCAAGAACATCCTTTATTTTAATTTGTTCTCAACCATGGTTGAACTTTTTTTTTGATTTTTTTGCTTTTTAGACAGACATTTATATGCAACCTGCTTCAGCGAAAAAATGAGTTTCAACCCCTCAATTTTGGTAAAGGGAAGTCAAAATTTTATGGATTTCACATCTAAACTTTATTTTGCATGAGACATTATTCGTAGAGCATCCAGTTTTAAATTTTTCATGATAATATTTCGAAACAAGTTTTTTTTTCATTTGAAAATGAGGCTCCATCTCAAAACATGGTTTAAAATATTGGGAACATTTGGTGGTCTTTTTCTATATCATTGTGATTATATATTTATTGGCGCTGGTGTATTTTGCATAGTATAAGACAAGACAAACAGAATTTTCTTAAAGAATTAAAATGGTGATATTTTTGAATAATTCTGTCAAGATGCTCCATATAACCTTCATTAACGAAAAATTAAACCATTTTGTTAATCATTTTGACTGAGGAGGATTGAAACCTAAAACGATTTTATTTCTTTTATCCTATTGTTTTCAATTAATGAAAATTCAAAACCATGCATAGTGTTTTCTATTGGAGGTTATTGAAATATGTAAAGGGCACATCAATTTGAAAACATATTTGAGGAGGATAGGGAGATACTCACAGGACCTAGACCCCAACAGGGCCTTGTATCTACATGATTTGGGCATATCCTCTCAAAAGCAGTCAAATGGAACACAAGTTCCGGTGGAAATAGTTAAAAGGCAAAAAATATTAAGAAATTACCAGTGGAAAAAGGGAGGGAATAACTGAGTCGAGCCTGTATAGATGGGTTAGGGATTGGAATTGTTAATGAGAGA
Source organism: Acanthosepion pharaonis (assembly GCA_903632075.3). NCBI lineage: Eukaryota > Metazoa > Mollusca > Cephalopoda > Sepiida > Sepiidae > Acanthosepion > Acanthosepion pharaonis. The sequence continues at coordinate 22,543 of CAHIKZ030004640.1, read as the reverse complement.
ACTGGAGCTTCACCAATGAATATAGTTTTGTAAATAACATTTACTGCGTGAAAACAGTTCCAAATATTTTAAAAGAGAACCTAGTAGTGTAGACATCTCTGGGAAATAATTTTTTTAATTGGTTTCATTATCCTCATTCCCATAGTTGTTAGAATAAGATCATGAATGGTGAAATTTTTTTTTTTTTCCGTCATTTGCAGAAAATAGCTTATCATACACCCTAGATTATAATTGTAAATCAAAACCAAGCTTTATACCCTGTGTGTAATTTATATCAAACTGGGCTGTGAAAATTTGGATGATAATTTTTTTTTTTGTTTATAACTGTATGTAAAAAAAATTTATATCAAAAGTATGAATCAATGAATTTTTTTCTTTAATTGGTTCCATACCACCTGCCACATGGTCAGGTTATCGGTGACTAAACGGGTTCTACTTTTTCAAGCTTTTTATTATGAGGAAATATAAGAAAATCTTCTGTGTCAACAACCATTCAAATTTTGAATGGGTGAAATCTAGCTTGTATCAGCCAGTTTGTTAACTGACACAGTTTTTAGTCTTGAAGGTTCCAGATAGAAATCAACAATTTCTAAAAATCGATTTTAAGGAATCAATGGCCATTTTTTTGACAGGTTGGAATGCTTTTTCAAGATTTTTGATGTTGGGGACCTCTTGATTTATTGCTTCCAGAAACTGTTATCCATATTAGGTAGAGGAGGAAAAAAAAAGTTATCTTTAGCAATTTACTGTGTCATCTAACACATTTAATTTTTTTTTTTTCTCGATTTGACCAGGATCAATTCCTTTGTTTAAACCTGATTAAACATTTTCCCACTTAAATGGAAAAACTCAATCAGTAGCTTATTGGCTTTTTTGTCCAACACACATCAATGTTCTTTTCATATTCACTGACAAAATTTCACCATAGTTTGCAACATCAGCTACCAAGGTAAGATATTTTGAAACATCAGCTGTGGTTTGACCATCCAATGATGAGTAAAAAAAGAAAAATGCCAGTTTATATTACACATGAATGAATTTAACATTTTCAAAATTCCAGATATGACAGGAATTGTGATTTCTTTATATTCTCAAATAAAAGCCCAATGACCACACCGATCATCTCGGACTGATCATAAAAAATTTTAAAAGCATGATTATTTTTTTGCTTTGTTCTCTGTCATTCGCAAATTCAACTGCATTAATTTTTATTTAACAGGAATTGTTTTTATTCAACACCAAAATGAAAGAATGTCTTGAAGAATTCTAAAACAATTAGCACTAAATTAAGCTTCTCATATAATTTTTGTAATTTGAAGTTATGAGAATTTCGTGAAGAGAAGATAAATCGAAATATTAGATTTACATAAAAAATAAAAATTAATTATCCAATTGTTCCATTGGGAAATTATTTGCTAATACTGAATCTCCTCGATGACAAAAAAAATAAAGATTTATACAGCAAAGCTCAATTTAAATAGAATTTGATTTTATACATATAGTTGGAACACATCACCTTTTATAACACTGGGTTTTTATGTCATTGATAATTCTTAATTTCAATCATTGCAGTGCTTAATTTAATTAAAATTTAATATACTGATGAAGACCAGCTTGCAAATCTCTGAATGGTAAACTATATGAAAACAATTAGGTGATCATTTATCAAACATGGATGATTTTTCTGTCGAACTGGTATCTTTTAAATCCAACTAGACCAGTTGTTTAGACAGGTCTGGAACCTGTTCTGTCCTGCTATTTACTAATAGCCTAAAATGGATTTGATGTTGTGGTGAGGCGGGAATTGCATATTTTGAATGATGGATTTGATGGAATATTTTTTAGTTATGTGCCATATATGATACATGTCAGCAATCATGTATCTTTCAATACATGACTGACAAGGCAGATTTTTTCCCACAATAAAGGTTGCCATTTCTTTCTGCAGTAGACCAGTTGCCATCCAAGGCTATAGAACCTGGTCTGTCCTGTTATTTACCCATAGCTGGGGGAAGAAGAAGATTCATACCTTTCCCAAAGGTATTAGCACATGTTTAAATCCAATGATTTGACTGAAATTCAAACTCAGCTCTTTATTTTTCAATCTTTTATATTATTCCACCATGCCTCCTCATCACAGCTTACTTTTTATTATTATATAGTTGTTTTTTTTCTATTATCTCTCAATACTACTATTATTATGCTAATACCCACTATGGGGATTACTCATATTCATTTTTTTTTAATTTATATAATAATTTGTTATTATACTACTATGTATTATTATATTATTATCTATTGATAACTAATACTACTTTTAGCAAAAATTATAAAAAAATATAGGTTTAATTTATTTTAATGTCTGAAATAGTTGCCCCCCCTTTAGTCTGTAAAAACTTAAACATTAAATTTTTTTTAAATGAATTGATCTATTCACTTTTGAAATGGAATCTTGGGGAAAAAAACTCAAAGAAAAAAAAAGCATGAATCCCATAAACATCACTGTCCGGTTTTAATCATAGAGCTGATCCTTTTGTTCATTGAACAAACCTGAAAGAATCAATATAGCCTTCTAATAAATTGTTTTTTTTGTTTTTTTTTCTCACAATTTATTTTCTAAAACAAAATTGATAAAGTCATCAATGCATTCCAACATTTTTTATTTGTTAAAATTGCCCAAATTAAAGGTTCAGTAAACATCACCACCAGGATAAGCTAAGGACTTCAAACTTTTTTTAGACCCAAATTTATCCCTATTAAAAATTTAAATATCTTTTAAATTATCCTGTCACCATGGGGGGTTTCTTTATACAAGTAAATTGGAAATGTAATAAGTGTTTTGGGGGTCACATAGGGATTTTATCTTTCACTAATTGTCACTGTATTCGATCTATACGGAAAATTCACTAAATAAATGATGGATGATTATGTTGAAAAGAAATTTTTTTTTTGTTGTATAAATGTCCCTTTCATCATTAAGCTCATACTTAAGAATGAAAAAGTGGTAAATTAATTGCTTATTTTTTAATATAGCACAACATTGCTTTGATAAAACAATTTGGGGGCCTTATTTTTAACTTGATTTCTCCTTTTTTTTTCTGATACATTTTTTGGACCCTGTGATTACAAATATTTTTATGAACCTTTGCCTCCGTGCTTTAATTTCAAAAATATATATGATTATTTTATAAATAAAATAGACTTTTAATTGTCTTCAGAATAATAAATGGTCTTTTTTTTTAAATGGTTTTTCACTGAGTAAATAGAAGGACAGACTTTGTAAAGCATGGTTGGACCACTGGTGTAGAGACAGCAAAACTAAATTCAAATCCAGCCTGTTGAGGTCTGTGCTCTGTCAGGCTATCTTGGCCAAGAACTGCAAATGCTGTATGTGTGGTGCCCTTACAATTCTAATGAGTTATAGGACTCATGATTTTGATATATATAACAACAAAATGTATGTCAATTACTATGTCTTCATGGAAAATTTCTGGCAAAAAAACAAAATTCTCAGGTTTTATGCATGTGGGAAAGGGAGATGGCAATGCAAGTTTTAATTATAATTACCGTGAAATCTTTAAACACTTCCAATTTCAATACATAAAGGACAAGCTTCATGTTTATATCTTTCCTTTCTATATATAATAAATATATAAGTTCAGAATTTTTCCAATTTTCATTCCAGGACTTACTTTTATATATATATATATAAATGCACAACAGAAATATATATATATATATATATATATATATATGTATATATAATATCAAGGCTCAAACACTAATATTCAATGGTTACCTTGTATTACATTGGATTCATCACTTTATAAAAATTTTAGTGAGAGTGTATGTGGGAGTGGGAAACAATATTTAGAGGGAATGTGAAAGATATAGAGAGGGGGGGTGTAAGGAAGAAAGAAGAAACAGGAAGGGCCTAAAGGTGAAACAAAAATCATTAAAAATTTAATAGAGACAAGTTTTAAAGAGAATTTTAAATGTTATATATATATATATATATATATATATATGTTTAACTCTATGTTTTCTGATTTTAACATGACAGATAAAGAAAAACTAACCTGAAGATTGTATTAACTAGTATAAAATGGATAGAAATATATGTAGGTGGGTAAAGTGGATTATTTTATATTTCGGTTGGATTTCTTTGTCAGCTGAGCTGAATTCATGGAATTCATTTTATTTATTTACAATCTCATACCCTTGAAAAGGTATGAATCCATCTCTTCTCTCCCCACCCACAACTATGAGTAAATAGCAGGTCAGGCTGGGTTATATAGCCTCAGGTGGCAATCAATCTAGGAGAAAGAAAACTCTGAATTCAAACAAGCCTGGAAAGGGCTAGCCTCTATCAGTCTATCTTGCCCAAGACACTTCTACTGTAACTGCAAAACTTTGTTTTGCCCTTTTCTCTAATGAGAATAAAAATCAATAATCATGATATATATGGGGAGGAAACGCTGAGGTCAGCTAAGCCATGAATCTAGGTATATCAAATGCCAAAAAATTTTAATTAAAGCAAGCCATCTCCATATATTCATCATTTCTTGATGTAACCAGTGTTTGTTATATTTTGTCCCCCATCTCATCACAGATAAAGACATAAAGCAACAGAAATGTGATTCTACAGAAGGATGCTGAGAATACCATGGACTGAACATGAGCAACAATAAAGTTATAGAAACAAAAAAAACACTTATACTTAACATCAGAAAGCGTACATTAATGTGGAAAGAAGGATTGGAAAATCTGATACTCACAAGACATGTTGAAAGCAAGAGGGATAGAGAAAAACAGCGTATAACCAATTTAATGAGCTTGAGTAAAATGGTTGGCAGAACAGGGATTAGGAGAGATAGCAAAAAGATAAAATTTAATAAGAGCTACAAAGGACAGGAAATTGTGGAGAGCCATGATCACCCATGTCCCGAGGGACATAACACAGGTAGAAGAAAACTTAAAATATGTTTTTAATCAAAATTTTGGTATTTTAAAAAAATTACATGATTTTTTTCATCCAAAATTATGTCAAAAAGTCTACTGTACCTTGTGAGTCCTAAAGTATTAGAGTACCACAATATTTTCCAGAACTCAGAGCAGACAAAATTGGGTCAAATTGGATTTCTTTACCAGAAAAGTATGGCATATTGCAATAAAGAGAAATAAATTGTTCAATATGTTTCTCTAAGTCCCCTACAGTTCTAGACTTTTTCCTGATTTTGTTTAGTCCAGACAACTCCATGGAAATCATTCAAAAGTAAAAAAAAAAATATTATTTAATTTACAATAAAAAATTACAAAATGATGCATAATTTCAGAATAAAACTCAACAAAAAGCAATTTTTTATTGAAAGGCTTATGACAGTTTTGGTATAAACACCTTTTAGCAAATGTTTTTTTACTTTTTTGTAATGCTTTAATCACGTAAAAACAAAACTCTGTTGTTTTTTTAATTTTTTTTTTCTTCCTTTTTCACTTTTTTCTTGGCCAATTATCTTCAGGTGCATTTTATGCATTCCCCCCCTGGAATTTCTCTGTTTTTAAACAGTGTCCCTAATGATCTATGCACAAAGGATTCCAATAAAACATTTTGTTTTTAAATGTCATAATTGCAAAAAGTTTTGAATGCATGCTTAGATTATTAATTATGTTTAATCCAGACTGACTTTTTAAAAATATTTCACAAGACCTTGCACAAGTCACAGAAGAAAACATTCACAACAGGAGAATAATTCATTTTAATCAATAGTAAATTAACAGATATCAGTTCATGAAGGGGTTGAACCATTTAAAAACACTATTGACCATGAGCAGCTAAGCTAGAAAAAAAACTATGATTAGAAGCTAATGCATGCATCTTCATGTTTTTATCACATTTCAACAGAAAACATGTCCAGTTGTATGTTGTGAATGAAGTCCTGAATGTTTTTCTTTTACTCAGGTCAATTCTTCATTTTAGAATCTAAAAGCAATAATAATATTCTCTAAAAGAGAATAACTACTGATACTTCTACTAAATCATAAATTGAGGGGAAAAAAGAGACAGTGACAGGAAGATGAGAAGAATGTCTAAACATGGCTGCTTTGATACAAATTGTCAGACACACACAAATCTGCTGTTTGAAGTTGTGTGGAAATTTGTAAAAGAACTTGTAGAAATTAGGTGTTATTAGTCATTTTCAAGGAAAGATGATTAAAAGTCAAAAGATTTTCACTGTGTCGTTTATATTGTTAATGGTTCAAAGTTTTAAATGAATATCAGTTCATGTGCTATGACTGAGGAATATATTTAGATTTTCGTATCACATGGTTAAAATGACCTTATGATTCAAAGGCACACACGTACAAACAAACATACATATACAATGCTGTAGGTAAGAGACCAGTATACTTGTACACATTATGACACCATTTTGATTTCACATTTCTCCATCTCTAGCTAAAGAGTGAAAAACACTAATGTAAATGATAACCATAAAAGCCCTCATATACAGGGTGTCCCAGAAGTCGCGCACCAACTTTGTCGCAGTGGAAGAGTAAACAAAAGTGTGAAACCCTCAGAAGAGTGAAAGACAGTTTGATGAAGAGAATTGATGCTTGTTTTATTGCAAAGGGTACACAATTTGAGCATCTGTTACTATTATAATCAATAAAGGCGTTTTTATGTGATTTTATGAAAACCTGGATGGTGCACGACTTCTGGGACATCCTGTGTAAAATGTAATAAGTATCTGCATATGCAAAAGTGTTGAGAAGTTTTCAGCTTCACTAAGAAAAGATACAGAAATCTTTTTTTTTCAAAATGATGTTTCATCATTTCATCAGTGTTTAGTAAGTGGTTTGATCCAAACATTTTTCAACACCTCCTTGTATATATTTTTAGTTTAAAACTTTTCAGAGAAGCAGATTCCTGATGTATATACTAGTAAAGAAAATAAAATTTAAGAAAATAATTGAAAATATCTAAATTAGTATCAGGACTTAAAACTCTAACAGAAATTTAATTTAAAAAAAAAAAAAAAAATACAAAAATTTAGAATTCAATTTGTCAGCTTTTAAAAAGAAAGTATTTAATAACTGAAACAAATATAGGTAGAAAACCGATTTCTCCAACACCTGCAGTTCAAAAGTCTTCTTGGATGATAAATTTCACTAAAACAATAGAATTCAAGAAAATACAAAATCTACATCAAACTCTTTGCCTACCATTCCATCATCACTAATCATATTTGCAATTTTTTGTCAAATCAATATAGAGAGCAAGTTTTGAGTGAAAAGACAATAGGAAAACTATACTTAGTTTAGCATAAGTGTTTCATCATTCAACAGACTTTATCATTTGATAAAGTCCTTCGAATGACAAAACACATTTCCTTTTGTTTTTATTAATTTTGTCTCTTTTACAGATATACTCCATCAGAGAATATTTAAACAGCAACTTTTACATTACTAAAAACATTTTATATTTCTTAGACTTAATTGTCACTTTTTTCATTTTTTTAAATAAATAATTTCTTTATTCCTATTTAGCAAATATGATTAGAAAATATTTTCTTTTTGCTGCACCTTTTTACATTAGCTCCTATATATGTTTTATTTTGACTTAGCTGGTTTTCGCTGAAATGAATGAAATAAGAGGTTATAGTGGTTCCATCTCTCAGAAGAGACAGATATTCTGTGCATGTCCATGGTTAATGAGTTATCAATGCAGGGTTAGAATTAAAGGTAAGAAAAATAGGCTGGAAATTTTCACAGTGAAGATGCAATCCAAACTAAACTTTAAGTGTTTTCTTCAAATTTTGTTTGATCTAAAATTTTCAAGCACATCAATTTCAGGAAGATCAATTAGTGCCAGCATCTTTGATCAGGCAGGATGGCTGCAGGTGAAGCTGATTGATTTTGTGAATAGAAATCTTTTTTTTTTTTATTAATTAACTCATGACAATATTAAAAGAAATTAGTGAAACTCAAAGGAATTTCTTTTTGATCAAATTTCAAGAAAAAGAAATGCAAAAGACTTAACCCTTTCCAGACTGAATGAATATGACCAATTTTGAGATAAGTCAAATTTAATTCAATTTGTGAGCAGAGATTTGTATAAATTAACACCTGTTTAGATTAGATTAGATATGCATCAGTCTTGGGAGATTATTACATTATAGTCTGGTGGATATCCCAAGCACAGCATCTACTGCTGCTTCTCAACTCTCTACTGCGAGGAGAATTGGTTTAATTTAGTTTGTTTTGTTTTACAGCATATCAATCTCAATGTGTTATTTAATACCAACAAGATTTTCATTGCTGGTAATATTTCATTTTTTCCAAAAATAAATTGCTGCTATTAAAATCTATTTTTACACTTTCATAGTGTTTTAACCCCAGTTTGAGTCTCCACTATTTGCCCATAGTTGGGACCCTAACAGGTGCTACCACCCTGGTTCAAGGTGGACCTGGGAAAAATAGCAATTAAGAGGTTCCAGGCTCCTCAAAAAGTCCAGATCAGAGGCCTTGGTGGTGGATGTTGCATATCATCATACTCTGGACGCCTCATTGGGAGGGGTTCTTACCACTCTGCACAGGTGAAGTCAGCTTATTCTGAAGTTTCAGCTAACAGGGCAATCTACTGCTAGGAGAATTGGTTTGCTGTGTTGTGCCAGAAGATTTTTATGGTCAGAATCTATCTTGCACATTTATAAATCTACCATTCATCCATACATTGAATGCTCTTGCCATATCTCCACCTGTTGTATATCTTGAGATTCTTGACAAAAATCAGAGTAATCGATCCTGACCTGATATCTCAACTTCAGTCACTTTCTTACCAACATGACATGGCTTCCCTCTGTCTTTTCTACACATATTTTCATGGCAATTGTTATGATGAGTTTCTTTCCCTAGAGCTTGAATTACATGAATTTAAATGTGCTACTAGATTGCCAATGAGGTCTCACTATTTTACTGACCTAACCACCACTTCTACTCTCACTTTTCTTGTACTTCTCACCCATGGAACTCCCTTCTGATTCCTTGCTCTCTGCTATCTACAATCTTTAAAAATTTAAATGAGATGTCAATCTGTCTTCCTGAACCCTGTTATTTATTGTCCTTTCTGTATTTCTCATTAAAGTCTTCTCATTCTCTAGCAATCACTTTAACTCCTTTCATCTTAGTGGCATTATCTCCTTGCTTGGGGTGAAATGATTAGAAAAAAAAAAAACAAGGCCCAGATGGTGCCCAACTGAACCTACTATACTGTGTAGTTGACAAAATCAAAAACAAACAATGCACATGCATAAAATTAAAAATATAAAATGGTGACAATATACCCATCGCCCCTTGTATAACCAAGCAGGTATACATCAAATCCAGTATGAGTTTGTACACGTACACACAAGATGTGTATTTATTTCCAATCTAAACAAGCTTATTCATATTAAATATTTCCTCAAATAATCCAATAAAAAATATGCCAACCATTGAAAAGCAAAAGATTTTATAAAATGGTGACAATTTACTCATCGCATCCTGTAGATATGAAACAAGTATTTGTTGTCTGAGATTCCAGCATTTTGTTTCAATACAGACATGTTAAATTCATTAACTGCTAACTTTAAAACAACTGTATGGTTGTCTGCAAGTTGAAGAGACCAAAAAGTGAGCTACAGATTAGAAACATCAGGGTCAAGCAGGTGCAGAAGCTTTACTCTCTGGGTCGTGCTGCAACAAACAACAGAAAATGTGAGATCCAAAGGCTCATTGGAATAAGATGCCTTCCAGAGGCTAAACAAAGATAGGAAAATTTTATTAGAAACAAAACTAAACTGCTATTTAATATATCTCCTCCAATATGGCAGTGAATGCTGGACAATTTCCTCACAAATAAAGATGCGAAGTGAATTCAATGTTGTTCTATAATAAACACTGAGAATACTATGGATAGAGCATGCAAGCAACATGGACATTTTAAAGAAAATAAAAATAAAAATGACACTTGTACCTAAAATGAGGAAAGAAATTTCTGGGATGCATAATGAGGAAAGAAGGCTTAGAGAATTTAACACTTACAGGACATGAGGAGCAGAAAGAGACAACAAATAATCTACCAAATGTTTATAAAAGATAGCAAGAGGACACATTCTACAAAGGATAGGAAGCTGTGCAGAGCCATGATCACTATCATCTTGAGAGGAAGTGACAGATAAAAGAAGACCGACTTGGAGAGTGAAACCAAACTGAAGTATAAACATTCACTAACTCCTCTTTATTGACAAAGAAAAAAAGAATACGTGAGACTTAAAATATATTTTTAAAAATGAAAAATCTTTCACAAAGCTTTTGTTTTAGTTTTAATTTCAAGCTAATAGATTAAATTGAATATTTCTAATAAGCAAAATACTTTGTTATATTTCAAATCAAATTTAAATTGATTGAATTTATTTTTTTCAAGAGGAAATCATTCACATTGCTAACAATCAGCCATGTTAGCGAATCTGTCACCATAATATAATTCTCTTTGTTAAAAAATCTTTCAAAAATATAACTTTCTGAAACTTTATTTGAAGAAGATTATCTGATTCAAAGTTTAATTAATTAATTTAAAATATTGCAGAAAAGTATTTTTAACACAAAGGTGTTGACAACTATCTCACTAGACTTATGTCTGAGAAACTTTTCTACAGAGGATATATCTGTAAATTTACTAGACGAATATAATGTGAGGGCCTTCTTTATATGATTTTTCTTAAGTATCCAGTAATCTTAAAAATAAAGAGGCATGGTGGAGTAATTGATAGCGGCTCGGATTAAGGAATCGGAGAGCCAAGCTTGAATTCCAGTCAAATCCATTAGATTCACTTACATGCTAATACCCTTAGAAAAGGTATGAATCTTCTTCTTCTCCCCATAGCTATGGGTAACTAGCAGGACAGATTGGGTTCTATAGTCTTGGATGGCAACTGCAGAAAGAAATGGTGACCTACTGTGGGAAAAAAAATATCTACCTCGTCAGTCATGTATCAAAAGATTGCCTATGCATGTATCACACATGGCACATAACTGACTGACTGAATCTTAAAAATTTTAAAAATATTCTATGTAATCTAATATTTTATTAAATTTTAGGTAATATTACTTCATAGTTTTACGCTTGTTAAGAAAATGTTAGAAAATTATCAATAGATTATTTTCTGATAATATTTTATATGTTTAAATAGACACTAAAAAAATTCAAAATTATTTTTAAAATATTAATAATATCACCTAACCGCTACAAAAAGACAAATTTTTTTTATTGCCTAATAATTAATCAAGTCTTTGTGAAATTCTGATAACTCCAATGTGTTATAACAAAATGCTCCAAGAGAATCCATGTAAGTGTACTGGTAAATCGGAAAAGAAGTTTCAAACTGCTTCTATTTTGTAAAAGAGGAGGAGGGTTGTTGAGTGAGGGTGACCAAGGCACATCTGCGTCAATGAATGAAGATAACGTCTTTCTTGAAATAGGTATCTAATTATATATTTAAGCTAAGATTGTTTCTTTAAGTGAATTGCTTTGGTGGGATTAAAATACAATTAAATAAAGAAAAAAATGCATGAATGAATAGAGGCATGCTACGAGGCGGGGGGGGGAAAGAATCTCTAAAGAAATAATGAATAAAACAAATTCAATTGTTTGGTTTGGACTTGTATTCATTGAAAGCTAATTGGGTCGCAAGAAAAGAATAGAAGAGGAGAAAAAGAAGATAGAAAAAGAGAGGAAGAAAAATCAAGGAAGGAAGCAGGAAGTAGAAATAAAGGCAAGTGACAAATGAGACATGGGAAGAAGGCAGAGGCAGAAAGATGTAGTAGGAAGGAGGAGAAAAAGAAGACGTACAAAAAGGGAGAAAGAAAAAGTCACACAAGAGAATATAAGACAGGAAGGAAGGTAAGGTAATAAATAGAAAGAGGGATTAAGGGGGGAAGAAAGAGGATGAAGAGGTAAATAGAAGAGGGAGTAAGGAGGGTGAGGAGGTATATAATAAAGAGAGGAAGGAAAATAAAGCAAATAAGGGAGAAAGGGAGGAATATAAGGAGGCATATAAGAGAGGAAGGAAAAAGGCAGAGGTTCAAATAAGAGAAAGAACAAGAAAGAAGAGGAGGCAAATAAGATAAGGAGCAAGGAGGAGGAGGCAAATAAGAAAGGAAGGCAGGAGGAAGTAAATAGGGGTGGAAGGAGAAGGAGGTAAATAAAAAAGAGTGGAAGAAAGAGCAAGAAGCGAATAAGGAAGTGAGGATTAATCATTTTGTCTTTTATGGCTCATCAACCCATTACTTATGTTATTTAAAAGCAAAACATATTTTCGACTGTAAGAGGGCGTTTACAGTACACAGTATTCCAAGTAGTTCCCCTTTAAGTATTGACCAAGCTCAATGTTGCTTAACATTGGTGATCAAATGAGAACCAGTGTTTTCAGTATGATTTGACAAGAGAGAAAGGAAGGAGGATGAGAAGGCAAATAAAAAAAGAATGAGGAGGGGGCAAATAAGAGAAGAAGGTAGAGGAAGAAGAAAATGAGAGAGGGAGGAAGGAAGAGGAGAAAGCAAATAAAAGAAAAAGAAGCAAATAAGAGAGGAAGGAAGAGGAAAAAGCAAATGGAAGAGGAAGGAGGAGGAAAAAACAAATAAGTGAGGAAGGAAGACATGGAAGCAAATGAGAGAGGAAGGAAGAGGAAGAAACAAATGAGAGAGGAAGGAAGCGGAAGAAGCAAATGAGAGAGGAAGGAAGAGGAAGAAGCAAATGAGAGAGGGAGGAAGAGGAAGTAGCAAATACGAGAGGAAGGATGAAGAGAAAGCAAATAAGAGAGAGAGGAAGAAAGAAAAAGCAAATAAGAGGAGGACGAAGAGGAGGAAGCAAATAAAAGAGGAAGGAGGAAGAAGAAGCAAATAAGAGGGGAAGGAAGGAAGACAAGGCAGCGAATAAGAGAGAAAGGAAGAGGAAGACACAAATAGAAGAGGAAGAAGGAAGTAAGAGGAAGAAGCAAATAAGAGAGGAAGTAAGAGGAAGAAGCAAATAAGAGAGGGAGAAAGGAAGAGGAAGAAGCAAGTAACTGTTGAGGAAATAAGAATACCAACATGGAAGAAGTTAGGAACAAATGAAGGAGAAAAAAAAAAAAAAAAAAAAAAAAAAAAAATCAAAATCAATGTTTAAGGAAGGAAGGAAGGAAAAAAAAACAATGTTTCCCAAAACTGGAAGAAACAAAGACAAAAAAAAAAACACAAAAGAGTAAAATACTGCAGGTGGGATGGAAGAAAACATTGGTGAAATGCAGCCTGCAAATAATGTTTTTGAAAAAGCTACATACAAAAGAGATAAAGTAATTAATTCTTTAAAGTTTATAAGTGAAATGTATGAAGGAGAGAGAAAGATAACACCCACTTCACCTTCATCAGAGTAAAATGCACAAAAAGAAAACTTCATCATTAAAACCAATAACCTTATTTAAAATTTAAAAGGAAACACTTTAAGTTCCTCATAAAATAATCTGGTTGACAAAAGTACATGACATACATTCTAATGATCAGTTATCTCCCTTGAATTGTAAACAAATGACACTAAAAAGATACATGAAAATCTCCATTTTGTCATTAATGAAATTCAAGTCAGCAGAAATTTTGTCTGGAGCCATGACACAACAATAAAAGCAATAATCATAGCCTAAATGAGTTGAGCATTAAAAGAATGTGAATTGATACTGAACTGACCGTGTGTTAGCATTAAATACACAACTTTGCTTCTTTCCAGTTTTGAGACTGAATAAAATTTTCATAGACAAAGATTAAAATCTCGTTAATGGGAAAAACAGATGTTTGAAAGAACAAATTAAGAGAAATGTAAGCTTATGCTAAAAAGTGACGGCAAAATGTTTACAAGGCCAAGTGGATTAAAGCATTGGTTTGTGAATTTGGCAGTATACAAGGAAAAGAGCACTAAACTATTATGGGATATCTGTTCTCCTGTATGACAGCAAGTACTGGACAATCTCCACAAAGATGAAGGAGAGACTTGAAGTAAAAGAAATGTAATTCTACAGAAGCATACTGAGGATACTACAGACCAAAATGTGGGCAAAAAGAAAAGGAAACTTATCTTAACACCATGAAGAGACAGTTGAGGTTTCTAAGGCACATAATGAGGAGGGAGGGCTTGGAGAATCTGATACTCAAAAGACAGGCTTACAGCAAGAGAGACAAAGGAAAACAGCGCATAGGAATACTTAGTGAGATTGAGTAAATGGATGATGGAACAGGGTTTAGGAGAAATCTTTTAGTTGCATTGTTAGCATGTTTTGGATCATTGTATCATTGAAATGCTCAATTGGATATTATTTGTAAAGCCTTGAATGATGTAAGAAGGTTCTTTTCAATTTACCTTCATACATGACTCCATTAACTCTTCTTTCAATTATGTCATCCTATACCATGTGATGAAGAATAGCCACAGAATTATATTATCCAATGATGTTCTTAGGCTTCATTTCTTTATCCTCTAAACTTGACAAAATAAGCTGAAGCCAAATAGTTAACTCGGTCTCATCGAGGTGAAGAATATTGTTCTGTCCATAATATTGAGAAAATTAATTTTCTGAGTACTAAGGTTAGCACAGTGGAGTAATGGATAGCATCTCAGATTGAGGAATCAGAGAACTGAGTTCAAATTCCAGTCGAGTCCATTACATTCACTTACATGTTAATACCATTGGGAAAGGTATGAATCTTCTTCTTCTCCCCCCAGCTATGTGTAAATAGCAAGACAGACCGGGTTCTGTAATCTTGGATCGCAACTGGTCTACTGCAGAAAGAAATGGCAACCTACTGCCGGGTCATATATCAGAAAAAAATCTGCCATAACTCAGTCATGTAAATGACAAAAGATACTATGATCACACTTCTCACTTGTGGAATTCTCTTCTGGTTTCTTGCTTTCCAGTTAACTTTGATCTTCAAAAATATCAATTGTTATCTTCTATTTTCTTAATTCCACTTCTTTTACAGTTCTCTCTTTTTAATAATGTTTTCTTTTTCTTATATTCTATCATGCTCTTTGCATCTTAGTGACTTTATTTCCTTGCTTGGGATGAAATGATTACAAAAGGTATATGACTTACATCAATGTTTCTTAGGAACCTTCAGTTGCACTTTCATGTGTGATTTCTTCAAATTCAGTACTTTTTGCAGTCTACAATTCTGGTAGAATGTGTTGCTGATTGTATAAATATTGTCCCTCGTGGGAAGAAATTTTCTACTGACTCTTTTAAAGTAATCCTTAGTAGTTTTTATTACCATTCTTACAATTCTATTAGCAATGGCACCAAATCAAAGACAATTCATTGTTGCCAATTTTCTTACACTTGTAAACTATGAAATCAACAGCATACAAATTAATTTATAGTTCATTACCAATGGCTCTTTAACATTTACCTTTATAATAAAGACAACATGAAAACTGTAGACGTCAACACAAAGTTCTGGGAGAGCCTGATAGCTATACAATCCAAATGGAGAGAAACCCTGACCAAACACCTTAAGTCAGGGGAGGAGAAACTGACACAAGTCGCCACAGAAAGGTGGGCCCATAGAAAGCAAGGTGACAGCTCCAACAGACCAGAGACAGAACACACAAGTGACTTCTGCAATAAAGATTGTCACTCACACACCAGCCTCTACAGTCACAAACGCCAATGATCCAACCAAGCAGACAACTTGGATGCTACTCATTGTTAACCCTGACTGACAGGGGCCTATGACAACAGTCTCTCTAACATTTGCAGAATGTTCTTTAGTTTCTGCGATTATAGTTGCTACTGCAATGATGGTTAGCAGTCAATTGATATAGTAGAACACCATCTCAATAATGTTTACTACTGCATAAAATATTGTAGAATCATCTACAGCTGTTTAGATAGAACCAACCATTTAGAAATTTACATTCTCTATTGGTATTAGTTTACTTCTTTTATGAATTGGTACTGAATAAATTTTGGCGCCATCGTTTTGAAATATATCTTGTATATAAGTGTATTTCTTGATATTTTTGCTTATATTTACTATTTGAAAGATGATACTGAGATGTGGTGGGATTTAGAGGCAAATACTTACTATATATAAATATATATATATATATATATATATATATATATATATTTACTATATATAAATAATGGCATTTCTTATGGTGTATACTCAATATTGATGGGAAATGGCATTTTTTTAAATTGAAAACTTATTTTATCTTAACATATTTGTATGTGTGTATGTGTATACACTACAGTTCAAAAGTTTGAGACCACTCCTGGCAATTTTTTAAATTGACTCAAAAAGTAGTTGTTTTGTACTTTAAATTATTATACATGGTTAAAAAAAATGGGTGACTTGTTTACTGCAGCACACATTTTTGGCATTCATCACAAAATTTTCTCAAAGTATAAGTTTGATAATTGATTCCATTCTTTTTTCAATGATTCTCGGAGCTTTTTTTTCATTTTTTTTTTTTTTTTTCACTCTTCTGTCAAGTTCATCCCATGCTAATTTTTGGGGCAGCTTCAAACTTTTGAACTGTAGTATATATATATATATATATATATATATATATATATTATTCAGTTTAATAACCTTTCATTAAGTCTTTTTTTCTTGCTTTCTCACAAGTTTCTTTATATTCTAAGTTACTGAAAAAAGACTCCAGTCCTTGTTTTTTTGCCAACCACTTTTGTTTGTCATCAACCATCATCATGGCTGTATTTTTTGGTTTGAATTAGGTTACTGTTTTATTTTTATTTATTATTCATAATATATTTGGGTATTCAGGCAATATTGTTGGATTAGTTCATTAGCAATATATTTCTTACATTATTTAAATTATTCAGACTCTTAACCTCATCTTCATTGCCATATTCACAACATTTTGGTCATTGTACACTCCAGCCTTCTTCAGGTGATTGAAATTTCAAGCCAAACCCTTTATTTCAGCCACTGGGGTAGATTGTTCTAGTTCCACTTGCCATGCCATATCTCAGTTATTTCCCTTTAATTCAATTTAATTAAGTTTTTTTGTTCACCACTGCTGTATCCTGGTATTGAACTCACAACTCTTTGGGTCTAGTCACTCGATCTAACCAACATCTTTATCCACCAGGCCATGAACACATACAGTTTCAAATACCGAATTTACTAACACCTGAAACAAGTTGGGAAATGAATAACCGGCTTGCAACAATAGTAAATTCCGCTGTGTCTAGATGCACAATATAGCCAATCTCATTCAGTTTCCTGCTTTTGTTTTTTTAGTACTGTTGTTTTGAAATATCACACATTGTAATAGCAGTAGTATTGTTAAGAAAGGGAACATACTGTACAAACCTGGTAAGAAAACACAGCAGTAACATTATGAAAGTTAACACTTTCGATTGAGTGACAGTTCAAATTTGCATATATTAAAAAAGATTCTCACAAAAGTTTATCTGACTCTGAGATCTGTTTTAAATATACAATTCCTGAAGCTGCCATATTCTTTTTGGGAATATTTTGCATGTGAGACACATCTGATCCATTTTTGTTCCAAAGGGAAGCCATTTTCTCTCATATTACAAAGAAGAGAGAAGCATAAAAAAAAACTTGAGTCTATGCTACGATGTTTATTCCTTTTATTTTGACTGTAGCGAAAGAAAGTTTTCAATGTCTCTTGTGTATATCTATTCTTTTTCTGGTTCAGAAGTGAGGGTAGGTAAGTACAACTATCATAGTCATGGTTGAGCTTAAGTCAGTGTTGTACAGAGTTGAAACAACCAAAGGAAAGTTTCTGTTTACTTTACCATTGGAAGGTTTAAATATGGTTATGGGATGTCTGCTTTCTTGGTCCAAAAATTAGGGTAAGTCAGTACAAGCATCATTACTATGGTCACACTGAAGTCAGCCATGTGCTGTGTTGGAACAACCAGAGAGAAAGTTTGACTTACATCATAGGTTGAGGTTTTTGGAAGACACGTATGACTGCTATACATCAGAAAGAGGGAAGAGTGTTCAGTGGACCAGGGAAACTACCATTAACCAGTGGGAATGTACCACGTAGTTCACATCTTGGAGCAAAGAGGAGAAAGAATGTTTTCCTTTTTATAGGCTTCAACAACTCCACCTAACAATATTTTCTGAAACTACTTTTTACTCTTAGTATGATGGGAAAATGTATTTCTTTTTAGTATTCCTTATTATTATTTTATTTATTGATTATTTCCTCTTTCCCCCAAACTCATGGTAAGGCTGTAGCCATATGCTCTACAAGGGGTCCCCAGGGTTAACATCTTTGAAAATAGCTTCTCACATAAATTTGTCTTGTCAAATGCTGAAATTAAATGTCAAGTAAAAGATTTTCAAACAGAATACCCTTTGTCCTGAAGCCATTTGTAAAAGTCAGTTAATTCTTCTCTCTTCTGTATTTGTCTTTCACAATGTCATTGAACTTCCAGTCAGTCACTTGTAAATCTGATGGGAAGTCTCCAACAGATATATAAACAAAAGATATTATTTAATTTTAAACATAATAATATTAAAGGAAAAAATAATATAAAATTATTACTTCAGAATAACAGCATATTCCATATGGTTGGTAGGCAGACAAAATATCATGGCGAGCTTGATTTTGGCCTGCAGGCTAGAATTTGCTTGATGTTGGTTTAAACACTACACTTTCTCTTCTGGTTCAACACAGAAAAAAATGTCATTTTTGGAGAAAACAGTCACTGATGATAACAAATGGATTTATTACAAAAACATGAAAAGAAAAAAAAATTCAGTGTTAAATGCAGGACAGCTATAAGATATTTTTTAATTATCCTTTTTATTCTTCATTTTTAATTAGTTTTATTAGAGATCAGAAATCAATCATTTTTTTAATGTTCATCCAATAGAGAGCCCAAGAGCCACTCAAGGTAGAGGGTTACTGTGTGGTGTTGTATGAGAATAAGAAAGTGCAAAAAGTGAAGTTTGTGTGGCTTTGCTAAAAAGATAATGGTTAATCTTAGCCATGAAGAGGTCAAGATTGTTGTATTTGGAAAAACATCCTGTTGAGAGTCTGTTTCACAAAGCAGACTTCCTCCTTACTAATGGAATACAAAGGGAATGGGGATGATTCACATTTGTGTATGTCATGTGGTATGTCTCAGCTATAAAGGTCAGGAGTAGTGGGACTAAGAGATGTTGTTTTTCAGAACCCACGCCATGGAAGTAGTGATAAAGCAGCAAGAGAATTGCAATATTTTGTCCCTGGGAAAGGTTTTATAGAGTGTAAAATAATTCATCATTCACAAGACCTTGTAGACATTTTTGAACTCTATCAAGACAGGCAAGTTGAAAATAACTGTGAGAATTAAAAGTTTGTGTAATTCCTCTTGAGTGGCCACTTTTTTGATTAGTCCTTCTGAAAGACAACTGATAAGTTTAAAATATCAAATCATATAACAGAACGACCAATAAAAAGAAGGTAAAACAGTTTCAAAACGGACTTTATTTCTTATGTTTTGCTTTTGAGATCACAGATAAAATCTACTTTAAAATAATTTACTTTTTTTATTGGCCATTCTGTTTTATTGTTAACTATTTTAAACTTATTAACAACCATCTTTGATGAGTGTTGATCAAAAAACTGTCTGCCTGCTTAAGAAGATTTACACTATCCTTTTCTTTTTTCTAGAGTAATTCTCAATATGTTTACTATTTCTATTAAATGTAAAACAGCAATATAACATAACATAAACATGGTACTTAATACAGATGAGGTTTGTACTCTACAAGATTACTACCTTTAAGTTAAGGTGAGGTGAAGTTGTGAACTATCATCTATGAGTATCGTTTTTCCCCATGGAGTGAATCTGGACATTGGTTGCAGCACATGTTGCTCTAACCTGTTCTCAAGACCAGACTGAAATCTGTGGCAAGGACACTAATTCATCTCGGATGTCCCTAGCAGTGCAAAGGGCACTCGGATTTACCTCAGTTATCTACTTGCTAGGCAAGGGATTCTATCTGAAACCCTAAAGTTGAAACTGGTGTCACTAAAGAATGGAGCTTGTTTGATTATTTGCCATGGAATTTGCAATAGAGTAGCAAGAAGCAGGCAATGTTTCATCTGTGGGAAATGGGTTGCAGGATGGAAAATAAATCACCCCCACAAAGACACATAAAGGATTTTGAAACCTGTCAAGGCTGAAAAGAGAGCTCCAGCCCAGATATTGCAGCAAATACATTTCAATTAAATATTTCCAAATATATTCTTTTTTATCATTGTTTTTATTAGAATGACTAATAGTTTGTTTTTTAATCTTCTTTTAATGCCGATATAATCTGATGTTCACTGACAAATTTTAACAATTGTTCTTATTGGATATTGAATTCTTCACAAAACATATAATTTCATATCTATGTCAATTCCACAGATACAATAATTGGTTTTTCTTTCTTCTTATTTTTTTACTTTAACACATCACTAGTTTCAAATCACTGCACTTGACAATGTTTGATGATACAGATTATTTGAGGACATTACACAAAAGATAAGCTCAGCCAATCAGAGACACAGAACAATGTCTTCTGAAAGACAGAAAGAAAGTAATCTTTTTAAGCATTATCTTATCACAAAGAGACATGTACTTCTGGTTTCATGCACACAGTCAAGACTGCCAACTCAATCATCTAATAAAATAGAAATTGGTATAAACACATAACAAAATCAACATAATCATACATCCATGTTAGGGTAAAGACGGTGGATAAAATTAAGTTTCTGGGCATGTGCATTGTAAAAGATTTCTCCAGGATTGGTAATAAGATCGCGTTAGTACTCAAGAAGGCACAGCAGAGACTATTTACTGAAAATTCTGAGAAAAAATAATTTAGAAAGGGAGCTGCTGATGACCTATTACTGCTCCATTGAGAGTGCATTGGTGTACTGTCTTGCTGTTTGGTATGCTAGCCGCTTGGCAGTGGACAACAGAATTCTCCAAAGAATTATAGATATCACTCAGAAAATAATAAGCTGCTCGCTGCATTCCTTAGAAGACATTTCTAATTCTCATTGCCACAACAGGGCAGATAATAATGAAAGAGAGCATGCACCTGGGTACCAGTTATTTGACCGTGTAGGGACAGTTTTATTACTTTTCTACTCTTTGAACTGCAAGGGAGGTGCTTCTGGTCAAGGGTGTGGGCTCCTCCATTGCACAGAGTTGTTCACCAAAATCAAATTCACGCAAATGGCCTCATCAAATTCTCTTTGATTCAGCACCATCTCTGCTACTAATATTGAGGGATAGGAAGGGAATAGGGAGAGAGGATGTCTATCCCGATACTTAGATGTGAGTGGGTGCTGACAACAAAGACTTTTCTACATTTGATGCTGTGCATGTTTTTTTCTGTTTTTTTTCTGTTTGTGTGTGTATTTGTGCACCTTGGAACTGCTGTCCAATTTCATTGTGTATTGCACAGTGACACAAAGTAAAAACAAATATAGTATTACATACAAAACACACATTAAGTACCTTATTGCAGTATCTGTGTAAAGTAGGTCTTTTCAGCTGGAACTATCAATGCCCTAGTGCATTCCAGAGTAGGTCATAAGATTTTAAAATTAAAAAGACACAATAATTTAGAAATGAAATTAGATTGTTTTTTTTTAAAAAGAAATATCAATATAGTATCCGACACTAGCCAGAAAAACTTTGATAATTCTGTTACAGTTCTTAACAACCTATTTCTATTTCCCATCAATATCAATTAAATTTCCCATCAATATCAATTAAATTTCCCATCAATATCAATTAAATTTGCCATTAATAACAATTAAATTTCCTATCACTATGAATTTAATTCGTCATCAATATCAATTTAATTTCCCATCAATATCAAAATTGAAATCTGTGGCAAGGACAATACATTTTTCCCTGATCACTACAATCTTTCGAAGTCAACCATTAACTATCTTACATATCCATAGAATTTGTACTTCCTTCTATTATATCCAAACAATGACCTCATTCAGTAACTCTCTACCTTGAGTTGTTCTTGAGTCTTATACTGAATGAACATTTAGTTAAAAAAAAAAGAAATAGTAATCAAATGATACTGATTTTGTAGATAGGTTTACAAACATTTTTGAGAGGGTGCTGAAAAGTTTTCAGCCTGACACATTTTTTTAAATCAAGATTCTGATGTTTGGTCACTTAAATTCTTTGTGTGAGGCAAGTTGCACCAAAAGCTTTTCAGAACCCCCTCGTACTTACAAGAATTCCATCACACATATGCACTTTAATTTATTTGTAATGTGTGCATGCATTACATACATATATTTTACATATATGTTTTACTTAGGTTGATGCAAAAAGACAGAAAGTTTTTTACCTATCAAAGTAGTTTATCTTATCTTAGAATAAAAGTTATTTATTGAAATAAGAACCATTAGAATTTATGTTCTGTTGCCAGCAAGAGACAAGTTTATTTATTC
>CAHIKZ030004639.1:1577500-1650957 GCA_903632075.3 Acanthosepion pharaonis | reverse complement strand
AGGCTCCAGCCTTGTTTTTGTGGGAAAATTATTCCTCGCGTGCATGCAATTTGATTGGTCGGAATTAACCAATCAGCAAGCTAGTTTTGAGGAGATTAGCCAATGAATGCTTGCTGTATGATCTGTATGTATGTATGTGTGATAGTGATGATGATTGCTACAATATATTATCCAGATGTTTCATGTGAAATGTTCAATATATTAATTAAAAGATTTTCATCTAAATGATTAAATCTTATTCTGCAAATAAAATATCTTTTCACGTAATACTATTTTTTATATATATTTTTTTAATACAAAATGAAATAGTAAAAAATGTTCATACTAATATGTAGGTATAACTTAATGAGGAAAAAGTATTTATTTTACACAACAAATATTTTTTTTCAACGTACTCCCTTTATCAAACTTTATACATGGAAAATTTCAGACCAAAATTCAGATAATCATTACATGTCAAGCTATAGATTTATTGATTCACCTTCATATGTACTCTGGTAAGTACATTAAATTAAATTCTGTTATGTAACAATCAAGTATAAAAGTGAACTGAATTACAAATTGATTATTTTTAATGAAATCCTGATGAATTTGAAATATACAATTCCTATCTTTCATAATCACTTATCTTATTTATTAATTCATTTTTTACATCAGATCTCACCCTTGAAAGTTTGGATTTATAGAAGCGGATTTGCAAGGTTTTCCAATACACGTTATTCATTAGATGCAATTAGTGACAGCTGTATCCTTAACTCACTTTGATTCCAAGTATAAAAGATGTAAAATATGCAATGAATATGTGCATGTGGTTGTGTTAAGGGCCATCATTATCATCATCACCACCACCCTCACCACCAGTCAGCCAGTCTGATGTCTAGGTATGTTTGTAGGATCACTGTGCAGTCAACCAGCTCCCACATATGTCTTGTTTGCATGCCAATGTCTGAGTCTCTGTGAATGATATTCCAGTCCACTCATAGCCAACCCATTTTTCCCTCACAAATATTTTATTGAAAATGTACAGAATGTAGATTTTACTTTAGTATATCTTCATTTTACTAACATTACTTTGCAGAAAACCAAAATTGTTTTGAAAAATATTAATTTAAATTTTATGCTACTGAATTTTTGTTGAAAATAAATATTCTCTACAATTTAAAAATCTTACTGGAAACTTTTATACAAGTTTATTCATAAAATCATTGTTGTTTAGAATAGTCTAGTGTTATTTGTTTTATTAATGTTTTCAGTCAGTTACGTGGCATGCATGATATACACTTAGGCAATCATGAATCTTTCAATATATAACTGACAAGGCAGATTTTTTTTCCCCGCAGTAGTTTGCCATTTCTTTCTGAAGTAGACCAGTGGCCATCCAAGGCTGTAGAACTCAGTCTGTCCTGCTATTTACTCATAGCTGGTGGGAGAAGAAGAGGATTCATACCTTTCCCAAGGGTATCAGCACGTAAGTAAATGTAATGGATTTGACTGGAATTTGAACTCGGTTCTTCAATTCCTCAATCTGAGCTGCTATCCATTACCCCACCTTACTAAATTAAAATACCTTAATTTTTAAATAATCTGGTTTGAGACAGAATTTTCCTTAATCTGCTCTAAAAGATATCCATCTAACAAATGTGGCTATTCAGAAAACAGCTCCAGATTATGATCCAGAAAAAGGCTGCAAATGGTCTATCCAACAGCTGAGACAATATCTTAATGCTAAGCATGGATTAAAAGTTGTAAGTATCATATTGGATTATTTAAAAAAAAAAAATAATCTTAAATATATATGCTTTTATTTTCTTTAACAATAACAAAGAATAAGAGGTGGTGCTGGAAAGTTTTTAACCCAATCCACTTCCCAGAAATCTAATCAACAGAACAAATATTAGAATTTTGCTTCTTAGCTGAACTGAAAATTTTCTTTTTTTCACTACCCAATTTCTATTAATGTTTGACAAGTATTTCTTTCATTCTGTTTCTATTTTTTTATCACAATTCTCTGGCCATTATTTTATGGTTGTTAGTAAGCAGTGCAGATCAAAAATAAATAATAAATCACATTCACAGTCTCATTTTCCTTGAGGTGTTCTTGTGCAGAGTTTCTGTTTTACTGCTTGTGCCATGAAGACCAAAAGCTCAAATCACTTTGTAGCTTTTGTTCTTTACATTCAATAAACTCCTAGTAGTAGTAGCAGTATTTGAATATTATCTCGTCTTTGTTTTTTGATCCATGTTACTTACTAAAGACCGTATAGCAATTGTTTCAGAGTTATCAGATATAAAGAGATATAATGCAAGAGAAATAAGATGAAAGAAGCACTGATAAAACATTCATAATAACTAACAGTGCTTCATCAAATAAATTCAAATAATAGTAATGATAATCTTTAAAAATTATCAGTTGATTCATGGGTAGATATTGGGGTGGTTATTTAAAAATATATAAGATAGTTTTGAAGTTTATTTTGATATTTATTAAATGAAGTTAATAATGAAACCTTTTAAAGAATGGAACTTGTCTCTGTGTAAAAACTGTTTGATCACATTCTTTCAAAGAAAACTAATATGTTTTGAGTCAGATGCAATGCTTAGAGTCTCTGCACAGAGAATGACTTTTATTTTTTATTTTGCTTTTGCATTGTTCGCATCCAGCCAACAGGTTTTGGTATAGAGTGAATCAGAAAGAGGTTTAATTTGAAGCATAATATTACAGAAATTTTGCACAGTCCTCCTGTGAAGAAAAAGAATTTTCCTCACTTGTATTCCAACTATAGAAGCATCAACTTCCACTTTCACATCATGTTTACTACAAGCTTTGAAACTGTATTAAACTAAGCTGAACTTAGTAAATATCAATAACAATTATCTTATAAAAACACATTTGTTACTAGAGTAGAACCATTTGAAAAGTGATGATAGAGTGAAGATCAGTTTGTAAATTTCTTGATAAACTGTATCAGTGTTCAGAAATAAAATTTTGTTGTTATGGACCAAATAATTTGTCTTAGCAAGTTATCAGTTTCATACCATAGAGTAAGTTGTCAGTTTAGTACCATGGAAAATATAATTCATCTTATTCTTTGGTAAGATGGTATTATTCACATAATGAAACACTTTCTCTTGGTTTTGGTTTTTGGTTAAAGAGTATACTATATTTTTCTCTTTACCTCAACTTATACAATTTACATTATAATTATGACTTGGTTGCTCTTATTTCCAGTGGCTCTAAATATTTTTTCTAACATATTATGAACATATTTTAATTAATTTCAGACTTTTTCTCTTTTGAGGCTTAAAACTTTTGACTCAGATATATAATTCTTTTCAGGTATCAGACATATTCTGCCAAATTGACTGTACCATTATAAAAAGCCTTCAAAGTGTACAAAAGATCATTATTAATGATAAACACTGTTTTGAAACATTTGGCTATGACATTCTGTTGGATGATCAGTTAAAAGTGTAAGTATTTTTTCAATGATTTATCATTTCTTTGGTATCTAATCATATGAGTCAGAAAAATTACAATAGTTAATTTAAATACAAGGATAGATCAATAAATTCAAAATTTGAGAAAAATTAAGTGGCTGATAATGAGAAATACATTGTTATATATATATATATATATATATATATATATATATATATATATAGCTAAATCCTTACACAATCAAAACCCCTAATCACACACAGTTTACTCTTAGTGAACTATCTCTCTTTCCACCTCACTATAATATAGTATATCCACTTATCCTCCCTCTTTCAATCTGTAATAGTAGTCACTGACTACAAGAACAATTATGTCAGGCAGGCTGATGACCTACCAACAGGTCCAAGTGAGACCTAAAAATCACGTGATTAAATATGAAATGTCAAGCAGGAAAATAACGAAATGAATTGGAAGTCTTGAGCAAGTAACATCTCTTTTTATTTGTTACCGTCAAGCAAAGGAAATCGCACATTGAGGGTGAGTTCCAGTTCAACAACTCAACACACTATATTGCATATATGAAATGCACAGGTGAATTACTAAGCATGATAATGAGTGTCACAGGCATGTGTGACACACTCAATTGGATGCAAGCTAAGACTTATACAGTGCTGAATCTTCCTAACCAAACCATGAATTTGAACAAAAGAGAAATATAAAACAAAAAAGAGAAAACTGTATTTTATTTTAAGCAGATGACTAAAGATAAGTGGGCTTTAACTATTCATATCAGATATATAACGCATACATCTTTCCACACAGAAATGTATAGCAAACATCTTTCCACACACTATCTTGTATTAATGTTTTTATGTATTGTCTTGTTATAATTAAATCTTATTAAATTATATATATTGATGTTTGTTGCTCATTACTGTTGTGTATTTGAACCTGTAAGAGAATCCTTCCACTATGGAATTGTAAACCTTGGTCATCTCCTTTGACAACTAGTTGCTTTTTTAACTTTCCTTTTTAAATTTTGTGTTGTGGCAATTAGTCCATAACATATATATATATATCTTTTCCTATATTTTTGCATCTCTTTCCAATTTTTTAACTTTTATTAAAACTAAATGTGCTGTTGGTAAGAGTAACTATTATGCCAACTTTTGTCTGTAAACAATTCTCATTGTTTAGTATTATTATTGGAATGGCTGGTGGAAATATATTTTTTATCTTACCATCCCAATATAGCAATACCATACCTGCAATATGCGAAGGGAGTAGTGGATAGTGGCTCAGATTGAGGAATCGGAGAGCTGAGTGTGACGTCACCCCAGCCTCTCTGCGCCCGTTGCCGTCCTGAGACGACCAATGTGACTTGGTATTAGTCGCGGCACCAAATGGGATGTTCTAACTCTTGGCCGATTCGGATAGGAATCTGGTTAGATTCGGTATCAGCTTTGTCGTTCCCAGCTCGCCTCCAACGTCTGGTTACCGAAGTAACTGCTTTGTCTTTTAGTCTAACCTATCCACGTTGTGATTTGATCTTAGGTAGACGAAAGCAATGAGTCGCCGGGCCACAATGCAAGCCAAGTGCAAGCAAAGGTAACACCGCACAAGTATATGTAAAAGAAAATAAAGTAACAACTCGAAAAGTTCAAATGTATTAAAAAAAGAATAGCAAATATTTTTATATCTGGTTGCTGAATACAGGACTGCATCTTTCTCCCAACCCGCTTATATGGATTCATGACACATTGTGTTTGTTAGGCGAGTCTTAATATCTTAAGTAGTTTTTCAATAACTGGTTTTTGGTGTCTTCAGGCGATATTCGCAAAACTTGTTTTGGTGGTGTGAGTCTAAATTGTTCTTGGTTAGAAGTCGAAGTCGGGATGTGTGGATCTTCAGTCAGCTTCCTGCGAGGCTGGTCTCAGAGCTCACAGCTCAACTGCGTCTGCGTCTCTTCGGAACTCTATCGAACTCTCTAACTCTACTCACTGCGACTCTGTTTAAATGGACGCCAATCAAAACCGGGTGTGGGCTTGTCGTGGTTTGGGGTTCCTCGATAATTCTAAATCCACAATAAGGATTTTCTTTGTTTTCAGACAGGAAAATTTATCACTTTCCATTTTTGGTAGTCCATTGCTTTTTTTTTTTTGCTTCAGAGGGGTTCTTAAGGGTATCGTCCTCCCAAATTCTTCCTTTCTCATATTGGTATCTCACACCAATCCCCTCAGAGGGCGTCAACAGGTTTCCCTTCTTTCTCATAGTGGCATCTCACACCAATCCCCTCAGATGCGTCAACAGGTCTCCCTTCTCTCTCACAGTGGTATCTCACACCAATCTCCTCAGAGGCATCAATAGGCCACCCCTCCTTCTCATATGTTTACCATTATTGCTCAAAGGCAAAAGAAAAATTATCTTTCTTTTTTTTCCAACACGAAACCCCTACGACTCGTAGTGTGGTCCTTAATCTCTATCTTAACCGAATGTCACCTGGACTTTATCAACGAGATTTTTGCCAGCGTCAAGTGCGTGGTTAACTGGATGCCTCCACACTCTGTATCCAATTATCCATTCCTGGTAACAAACTCTTATCATGGCCAGGTATAACATAAAACAGGTGTTTTTCCCAAAACCAAGTGATATCTCCGAAAGATAGTTAATGGTTTATTCTTCCCTTTTCCTTGGGTGGCCCAGCTGATGTTTTTCTCAGTCAGTACGTAACCTGATTAGCATTATCTCCCAGCTTCTGTTTCGACAGATCCGAGATCTTACGAATTTCCTTTCTTCTGCGAAAAAAATACTTTTCTTCGCAAATGAAAATAAAATCTTTACCCCTTTTCTTTGTTAAAAAAATAACATCGCTCAGTACGTCTTTTTGTGATAGCTCCTTATCGCCTTAATTATTTCAGCTTCTTCTCGCCTTAATTATTTCTCGCTTTTAATTTTCACGCGACCGCTAAATAGTGTCACATGAGTTAAAATTCCAGTCAAATCTATTACATTCACTTATGTGCTAATACCCTTCAGAAAGGTATTAATACTCTTCTCCCTCCAGCTATGAGTAAATAGCAGGACAGACTGGATTCTATAGCCTTTGATGGCAACTAGTCTGGGAGAAAGACACCTCTGAATTCAAAACCTGTGGATGGTCGTTTGGGGACCTTGTAGTACTTAGTGCACCAGGTATCTGTATTTGGCCCTTCAAAAAGCATGGTTGGTTCTACACAAAGCCTTCACCACTATAATCAAATCATATGTGCTGGTGTCTGGCTGTTCGTTCCTAGGAACTGAGCTGCTTGACCCTCATCCGTCGAATATGACAAGAGAGTCCACCTGCAATATGGTAACACTGTGAAAATAGATATTGACTTGCATGTAGTATGCTTTATCTACTTATTAACAGAACTTGAATGCAACAATATTTTGTTCATGCAGTGAACCAGATACACATTATCAAATATGAATTAAGGTCTTAGTTGACTTGGTTGTACACTGCATCAGTGATGTAGCTAGGCCACGAATGGCAAGAGAAACTGAGGTCTAAAAAAGATGTGCAATTATTTTGAGAGTTTATCACCAACAAGCAGACAGCTTACATTTTTTTCCCCTGATAGACTCTCAAGTGACACATTTTTCATCCTTTGACATGTACATAGATTATAAATTAAAGGGCAGATAATTAAGTTTTGTAATGCTACAAGTATCACTCCCACAAAAAAAAAACAGGTTTAAAAAAAACATTGCCACTTAAGGTCAAAGATACCAAGATGTAGGAGAGAACAGTTACCTGAACAAATTTGTGCACCTGAAACTGAAACCAATACACAAAATGTGTAAACACAAGACAAACTAAGTAATCAGTTACAAAGTGTCCATTCACAAATGGTGAAGAAAGAAAAAGCTTTTTGTAAGTTCAAGTCAGGCAGCAATAATAATAAGAGAAATAGTAACTAAAATAGAAAAACATTAACACAATTGATGTTTGGGTTATCTAACATGACAATCTGTTTTGGCACATCTACATTGAATGCAAAATAAATCATTGGAGTGTCTACATCAAATTATGTAGCAACCAAAAAGTCAAGTATCCAGAATTTATGATTTCAGAACAAAATCTTATTGTCAAAGTATGAGAACAAACTAATAAAAATAAATGATGCAGCTTATAATTACTTAGCAGTGCGTATACATAAATACATACATATATGTATATATCATTTTCTCCCATACACACACACAGACATATATATGTGTGTATGTGTCATACAATTGATTATTATATTTGATTTATTTTTTATTTTATTATATCCTTATTAAATCAAATTTTATTATATCCTTATTTTAAATTTGGTTTGTTTTTTTGAGGTGGCTTATTGAAATTAATGCCTGTCCATCACTTACAGCCAGTGGAAAAGAGGATTATGATCTTAAATTTGGTATGTTGACTGATGTTCTGAATGTTCTGGAC
This sequence comes from Acanthosepion pharaonis, assembly GCA_903632075.3. Taxonomy (NCBI): domain Eukaryota; kingdom Metazoa; phylum Mollusca; class Cephalopoda; order Sepiida; family Sepiidae; genus Acanthosepion; species Acanthosepion pharaonis. The sequence continues at coordinate 1,643,041 of CAHIKZ030004639.1, read as the reverse complement.
TTGGAAAACAGGTAAATTGTGCAAATCGAACTCGGTATTTATCAATAAGGCATAATATAATGAAAGAATTTATAATTATTGGTATAGGGTACAAAGATAAAATGATAAAACAATATATGAAATATTGTTTTAAACATTTTCTGATAGTGTAAAGAAGGCTCATTTGAATAAAACTATTTCATTTTTTTACCGTTGTCTCAGAACCATTCCAAAATACAAATAAATAAATAAGCTTTACTTAACAGTTAATAGTTAATAGATAATATGCTTAAAAATAGAATTACCCTCTGTGTGTGTATGTATATATATATATATATATATATATATATATATATATATATAATTTCTTTTGTTTTAAGTGTATATTGTCATTCTTAAATTTTCAACTTACTGAGTTTCTTGGTCACTCTCTTAAAATTTTCTAACATTTTGATAAAATATTAAGTTATAGGTAGTATAAATGTCAAATACAGTGGAACTTAGATTGTGTGATGTGAGCATATCAACATTTATACAGATCTAATACAAAAGTTATTTGCAATATTACAATAAAAAATCTCTGATCTTCATTAGAAACAGAAACAAATAGGAAATAATCCAAATTACAAAGTTTAAAAAAAGCATCATTATTTTAGAAAATATGAACCAGTTAGTAGTTGACAAAAATAATAATGCCATTTGCCTTCATAGATTCAAAAACAAATAACATGGCTTTCTGACTAAAATTCAAAATCAATGCCCAAATTTGTTATTTGGTATCATCTTCAACAAAAAAGGTTTAACATCACAAGTATGACTTTTGCACAGTTGAAACAATAAATTAATAGCAACCATCTCTGTTATTTGAATAAATGCCTAAGAAATTTGAAAATAATTTGCTATAAGATACTGTTAAAAATGAGATATTATTAAATAACACATAAATCATTATATTTAATTTCTTGACTATATTTTATGCAATTTATTCAATAATACAGATTGACTGGTAAAGAAAAGAGGGTTGGTGGCTTTGATCTATTATGGGATGATGGTCCAGTATTTGCCGATGAAGGAAACATGCTAATCAATGGAAATTCCCCTACCATCATGAATTCATTTTTAGGTGAGTTTAGTTAATTTTGAAAAAATCTATATAACTGCAAGGGATATATTTTATTTGCTTTCATTGAATATTTTGGCTTGCACTATAAATGGGCATTCAATTATCTCACTAGATAAAGGTAGCACCCTGTTTGATCAAATTTCAGTCCTTTGGTGGTAGTGATATTGGAGTGACCTCTCCTGGGCATAGACTTGGGTGATGGTATATGGAGGCTGTGCACTGCCCAAACTACTTGCCCCCACCCCTTGGCCGTACTAAAAAGATCGAAAGGAATACAAGGCATTACATTTGGGGCCAGAATAGCTGCAACTGTTGGGCTCCACTCTAATTTTTTCTGTTTGGATTTACTGCCATAGCCTTTTTCATGTTTGAATATGACTGTAAGGCAGTTGAGGTTTCTGGGCTATCAAGCTCCATCTACTTAAAGCAGTTGATTATCAGGTGCCAGTTGTCTGTCTTCATCCATTCTCTGGCTTGGAGTTGGACTTAGTTGTCAGAGGTTATTTCAGAAACATGCCACGGTAACATTTTATAGACAGTGGGAGCTTGTCCCCACTATCACCCCCAGCTATACAAAATATATAATGTACATATATAAACATTAGATAAAAGGAGAAAGGTCAAAACTGGAACACTTTGGTGTGGTGTAATGTTTGCAAGCTTGTCTCACTAGTTCTATTATAACTGAGTAGTGAGTTCAATCCTCACGAGTGCTCCATACTTTTGGCTTTGTGCCACATCTAAGCTACACTTAGTAAATCACTATAAACATTATATATATCACTATAAACATTATATATATTATTTGTTTTAGAAGCTCCAAATAATTAATGTTTTTTTAAATATATAAAACAGTAGGTAAACAAAACACTAGAAAGCAAGACAAATTATAAAATAGTTGTAAATAACCTGCAAGAGGTTGATAAGCCATAAAAAATCAATCTCCATACAAAGGGATCAGAATCTATTAAATAAGTGTAATTTAATAGATATTATATAAAATATAATAAGCCAATTATGTAATTAGTTTCCTGTATGAATTATCTGGGATTTTGTACAGAAAATCTCATTAAGATAAGAAGATCCTTGAATCAACATTAAAATGCAGATTTCAAATGTTTAACCCCAGAATTCTCAGTTGTTGTCTTTAGAGACTTTATAAAAAAAAGTTTGAATAGAAATCTTAGCAGATTTTTATGATTTTAATTTGCTTTTTATTTCATGGACTTATTAATTTTTCATGATTGTGCAAGAAATAAATTGAAAGATATACAATTGGCAATTCTGAAGAAAATTTTAAATCTCAGTTGGACATGTAAAGTTAATGCACACTGAATAAAATAGGCATTTCTTATGTAACATTTGAATTAGAAAGCTATTCTGTAATATTTTTCCTTTTCTTTTTACAGGTTGTAAAAATGGTCGGAAAATACATTTAAGACAAATGTATCAATCACTTGCTGCTTCTCAAAAGAAAGAAAGTTAATAAATATCAAATAAAAATTTGCTCAAAACATTTTTCTCCTCTTCATTTTATGCATTGCTTTGAATATTTTCTATAACTCAAAAATTGAATTACACATAAACCAGGCATTTTTTTATGTAAGAATCAACCTTAATAATGAAAATAAAGCCACTAATATGCAAGGGGTTACTAAGTGTGAAGGAATATGAAGAAGAAAAGTTTTATTTTTAATAATGAAAAAAAGTATTGAACTAGCAGAAACAATACAGTATAAAACTGACAATAGAATGAAGTCTGCTCATGTTTCATAAACAAGTTAAAATAAATAACAACAGATATCCAGATCCAAATTTCCAAGAGGACAAGAGTTGTGATGCTCAACAAGAGCAAGGAGAGGAGGTAAGAGAAAAAGATATCTACTCTTTCTAAATGTATAGAGCAACAAAAGCAAAACTCGCCTTCACTAACATTAAATGGAAAATCATAAAATGGTACTTCCTTGCAATATTAATAGCAGAAATTGTAGACTATGTTTAGAAAAAATATTACAAATAATTAGTTTAAAAAAAATCAAAATAAATTGTTAAATAAAAAGAATGAAATTCTAAGGAAATGTAGACATATTAATAAACACCTACTTTATTAATAAATTAATAACTATAATCTGAAATAATACAATAATGCAATGAAAATTCTTAAATATTTTGAGAGGTTAAATATACCAAATATTGGGTTGGAAGAAAAGTTCATAGTGTTTTTTAATAGGTGGCATTTAAACGTAATTTTGTTTCACATGTAACAGAAATTTATGACATACATATTCTGAATGGTGACATTTCAATGCAGCTTTCTAAACAATTTGTGTATGGATTGTGAATTTTAAATGGTTTTATGTTAAAATAGAGGAAAAGAAGTTATTCTTTCATTATTTGATACTTTTTATTTCTGGGAGAAATACTAAATGCTGTACAAGCAACAAGAAAGATATGCAACATTTAGGGAGATGGTGTCATATCTGAGAGTACTGTTTGTAAGTGGTTCAAATTTTGATCTGAGAATGTTCCAGCAGGCCTGCAGTCATTCATGATGACCAAATAGAAATGCTGGTCATCACATAGATACTCTACATATCTCATATAAGCATTGTAAGGTATTTTAAAACATATGAATACTTAAATTACTATGATTTTTTGGATGCCTCACGATTTAACAGAAAAAATTTAATACAGTGCATTTTTATCTGCAATTCTCTGCTCAAACACAGCAGAAATGATTGATTTTTGTAAAGTTTGAACATTGTTGATGAAAGATATATTATTTACAATAACAGGAAATGAAAAGAAAGTCCTGGGGACAATGAAAAGCTAGTCTGTATCCAGTGATGCTGTGTATCTAGTTGGTTTGTGAAAGCATTGTGCATTACAAGCTCCTGCCACAAAATCTGACATTGAATTCAGATAAGTACTGTTCTTAAATGAATAGATCAATGGCAGCAAATGATGAAATTGTCCAGAATTAGCCAATCAGAAGGATGTTGTCTTCAATGAGAATAATTCCAGACTTCATGTCTCTTTGCAGCAAAAATTGATACAACTTGGCTAAGATGTCCTACTACATTTGCTATACTCACCTGACCATACATCTTCAGATTATCACTTAATTTCAATAACTACAAAATTCTCTAAAGAAAAACAATTTAAATTCTCTGAAAGCCTGAAAAAATCACTTAGATGAGTTCATCACCCAAAAAGCTGCCAAATTTTGGGAGAATGGAATCTTGAAGGTGCCATAGATGGCAAAAGTTAGTGGAACAAAATGGTACATGTGGTTTAATAAATCCATGTAAAAATATCTAAATATTGTCTTTGAAATTTACTTAAAAACACTACACACTTTTGTTCTAACTCAATAAAATAAACTTTAAATAGAACCTTTTATAATTTATTTACAAATATTCCTATTCATAACAGTGAAAGGATAATTAAAAATTAATAAAATAAATATATGAATAAATAAATAAATATTAAAAAATAAATTAATAAAAATCATAAAATTAAATAAAAATAAAATAGATATTTATTTTCATCAGAGAGCATATTTCTTCTTTAATAAGATTCCTTGACGAAAATAAATATATTGTTTAGTGTTTAATAAACAAACAGAGTGTATACTCAAATACGGGTATCCACTAAAAATAACATTTAAGTAATAAAATAATTATATATCTGCAAGTTTATGTATTATAATCTGATTGTGTATGTATTGTCTTTTGCAAGATCTCATCCTCCCCTGCCTCTGTTTATGCTTCAAATGTATCTATGTTGTCATGAAGTTCAGAGCAACATTTGATCTTAACATTTATTCCAACTTAATTTCAATAAAAACAAAATAAATAGAATAACATATGTATTTTTTTTCTTTTTTCCTCAGTAATTTTAAAATTTTAAACTTAATATAGATTAAATTTAAATTTTAAAATGGGTAATTTTTAATTTTCAATTTTATCGTATAATTTAATATTAATTAGAATGATTTCTATTTTAGTCTAACCCTAACATTAAGGCATTAATAATTATAACAAAGGTTCATTGTCAAGTTTTTAAAATTTTCATATACTTTTATTTTGATTGGTCCTTGCAGCTTATGTAACAGCATTTCCCCTATCGAGGGGTGTTTGGATGATTTGAACCTTTTTAAAACTCCTTTATTCTACATTCAACACCATCACTTGAGAAGACACCAGAGGTGTTGAAACAAAATGGCTATTTTTGTAATGATTTTATAACATATTTATCCAGAACACTTTCAGCAATACCTCACAATATTCCTAAGCTTTTCTGTTTTATTTTCCACCACAGTATCTACATACATGTAGATGCATTCATTGCCCTTTACCAAGCTCGACTTAGTTTGACACAAGCACATACGTGTGGGTCACCCAATGACGATCAGCTTCACTACAATAGTAACTAAATTTAGCTTAGTCTGGTATAAGTGGGGATCAAACTAACTACAGTAATAATGGCTTGGAAGAATAACTTGCTAACTATTGTGAAATAGTAAAATTCACATTAAAAAACCCTCTATTTTGAAGTGGTATCATTCCTCATTCTTGTTGTCCTCCAACTCTTAGAGGTCGCTATGTCAATTCCTTCTCAAGGGAGAAAACTCTGGTTAACTCTTTCGTAAAAAGGAGAGATAATCATTTAAATGTAGCCATGAGATAAACACTGCAATATTTTGAGTTTCTTATCACGGAGCAACTCTATTTCCTTCATTTATATAAAACTGGGATCAAATTATACAACCCATGATGTACGTACGCGTAAATGACATCGATTTATTGTTGTTGCCTATTTTCATTTGTTTTCTCTTTTTTTTAATATATCGGCCAAGCAATTTATCATTTTTTTTAAAATACTTGATAACATTTCGACGTGTGAAGGATTAAAAAAATCACTGGCCCATTCTTTCTCTTGTTTTTTTGTTGTTGTTGTTGATTGATTGATCAATCATTACTAAGAAATATTTTAGTTTCATTCTTTGAAACATTGTAAAAATATCACCTTACTTCACATTTTTGTTTTATTAGTTTCTTATTTTAAAATCAGTAGTACTTTAAAAAAATACATCGTATTTCTTTGTTTCTCGAAAAACGGCTTTTCCTGAAATTGAAATAAGTAAAAGAAAAGTCCAACAAATTACAAAAGAAAAGGAATTTAATGGAAGCTTGTTATATGGGATGTTTTGTTTATTTTTAGGATAATGAAATCTCATTTTTCATCTGTAGTGTAAAGTTTTTAACTCTAATGATTTTATTTAAGTTAACTATTCCTCTTTTAGATCTTTTAAAAATTTATTGTACATAAACATTAACAAACTTCAAATATAGAAAATAAAAATAACAAAAAAAAAACTTTTAGTTATTTTAAATAACTTGGTTGTTTCTTTAATTTTCTATAAAGGAATTTTGAGTTGCTAACGAAATTTAAAAAAAAAATACAAACGAAACGGTTATTGCTTGCTAAAAAAAGCAATTAAATTTATTAATCTATTGTTTACTTTACAATTTACATTTACACCCTAAAAAAATTCATCCATTGGATTCAAGGATTGACTGGCATTAATTCTTCAAGTAGATCATAATCACTTTCTTTCAGTTCAATAATAATTCATGCCCTGTTTTGTTGACCTTTAACAAATCCTTTTCTTAATTACGCAAAGTTTTAGAAACTGTAAAAAGTGTAAAGAAAGTGTTATTCCTATGGGTTGAGCGATAAAATTCGTGAACCTAAAAAAACGATTCTTGCTGAGCTTCAAAGACAGAATTTATTTTTTTATTTCGAATAAACATTAAAAATTGATTTATGAATGTTTATTTTATTTTATCTACCTACAACCATTGATCTTTTGATCAAGTTTTCTAGAAGCTCAAGTTTATCATCATCATCATGTGATTTCCTTCTTTTTACTACTAGTTGTACTGCATCTTCTATTCCTGGGAATTAAAGCCGGTGTGTGTCAACGTAAAATTTACAATACACAAGTCACTTACGACAGTCGTTTTTTTTTTTTGTTTTTTGTTGTTTTACCTTAAAGGCGTAATTGATGAGAGGTTAATTTTCTAAGACATTTGTAAAAATAAGGAAGTGTTTATTTATGCCTAGGGAAAGTGAAACAGCTTTTTTTGTTTTTTGTTTAATTTTGCTAAAACTGCATTTTTAAATGTCAAAAACTCTGTACTTGCAGGTATTGGACAGTAAAAAAAAACTGGCCGGTGTACTTTTCTTGCTGAGAAAATGTAGCTGATTTGTCACACACAAAAGATAAAGGAAATATCTTTAATTTCCTCACTACAACAAAGATATTTTTCTTTTTAATTTAAAAGGCAAAATTTATTCAGTAGCAAACGACTACAGAATTTGTTCTAGATCAGCTGTTGATAATGTTTTTAGTTTTTGGATAGGCAGAACTAAATGATCAATCCATTATTCAGAAACTGTCATTGTCTTGTGTTCTTGCTGAAACCAGCATTTTTAATGAAGCAAAGTAGTTGTGACAGTGTTAATGAGCACAAATTAAATAAAGAAAAAATCTTTAGTTACAAAATCTGAATGAAACTTTTTTCATTTCTAGACCATAATTTCTAAGCCTCAAAACAAAAAGGGACATTTTTTATAGTTATTTTATTATCAGTTAAGGTTTCATGTGTAAAAAGAAAGTGTTTTCATGGTCCAACATCTCAAGATGCAAAGCTGACACAAAAAATGAATACTGATAGCTTAGCCCCCTGAAACTGGGACAGTTCCAGACAAAATGGGACATATGATAAATCTATTTCTGTTAGACCTTATTTAGATTATATTACAATACATTTCACATATAGTCAAGGAGACTAGATACCTTTGTAGATAACACAATGTTTATGCTTGATTGCATTAACTTCATGACCATTTTTCACTGAATTAATTTTAAAAATTTGCTGTTAGCTTAGGTTGCATGGATCAAATTTACAAGAAAATTTTTATTAAATACATTTTATTGAAGTTGGACATAAAAAGACAGTTCCAAATAATAGGTTTGCCTAAAAACCTCATTTATTTGGCTTGTTTCACACTCTATAGGTATTTTCAAAATATTTTCACTTGATTCAAAAGATTTATAAGAAATCAGTTTTGTTTGACCTTTTAATATCAAAATTCTTATACAGTGATGACGCCCCCCACCAATCCCTCCCTGCATGGTCAAGTTTATCACTCAAAAAGTAATCTATTGGAGTTTAGGTTGACTGTTCATTTGTCTTGCTATTTGTCTGTTAGGAAAACTAAACTCCTTTGTGTTGTTGATGTTGATAATACTAATTATTTTGTGTCATGAAAAAAAGAGGTCCCTCTCCTTTCCTTTCTTTAGGGATTATACACTTGAAGAAGGCTGTAGAATGGATTTGTTAAAGCATTGTGAAAACATCATCAAAAAACACAGGAATTCAGTTATCCAAACTAATGTTTGAATATTATAGACTCTTCTTAAATAGACAATATATGCTATAACTTTATTGTTTGTAAATTGTTGACGCCTAAAAGTTATAAATAATACATATCCCTTTACAAATCTCTTAATTAAAAAAAATTTAATATTATTATGATCATGAATTTATAATCTTAATTGTTGTTTAACTAGTCAGTTATTTGCAGCATATTATTTTGAGAAAAGAGAAAAAATTTTTTACAAAGTTGCTTTTGGTAATCCAATAATGAATGATGAATATCACCCTTTTTGGAGAGATAATTTCTTTTTGAAACTGGGAAATGGATTATATTATATACCTTTTTATTGATAGATAATCTTAGTTTACTAAATTGTAACTAACGTTTCACAATTTTGAAAAGAATTTTGAGAAAAATGATTGTTACATTTCTATTTATAGTGTTCATTCCTTTAATAAACCTATGATGATCTATTCAAATTTATTCAATGATCATATACTTTTTTAGGCAATTAAAATGCAAATTGTATTTATTACTATCCAGGAATTAAAAACATTCAGTTTATTATATGAACATATTGGACTAATAACACTACTAACATTTGGTTTTCCTCTTCAACTGTATTTCATCCATATTAACACACTTTATTTTAGTTGATCTCTGCTAGTTTACTGCTTTAGGCACTCTCTACTGCTTTACTGTTTGATCTGCTGTTTCGATATTTACCAAGTTTAGCTTAGTACTAGTTAAATGTAAAGTAAACTGTAGATAGAAAATTTCACTAATCTTCTGCTTTTGCCTGGGTTTGAACACCTACACTGCCATCAGTGGGAAATATACAATTATCTAATCTACTAAAGGACTGTTACATCATTGCCGTATTGAAAGAGAATATTTTAATTAATTTAAGCACATAGCTCATATTTTCATTTTCCCAATTGTTCAATAACTGTATTGATTGATTTGTTTGTTTATGGCTTATAGACTCTTTGAGGGTTTTTTAAAGCTGGAACATATCTGGGATTGTAAGAATAATTCTTTGTTTTTGCAAGTGAATATAGCATTAACAACTTTTTTTTTCATGAGAACAATAATGATTTTTCCTGATACAAGTCCTACTATTTAACCCATAGCTAAAGAAATGAGATGGATTCATTTATTTCCCAAGGGTATTTGTACATAAGTTAATGTATCAAACCCAACTGGAATTGGAACTCAACTCTCCAATTTCTTGTTCTGAGTCATTATCTGTTACACATCCACCCCAATAGCTGTAAGAGCGAACTAAAAAAACTTACTGTCATAGAACAACTAATGCTTCAGTGCAAATTAGATTACTGTTTTACTTTTGGCAATAAGTATTTTCAAGACCAATATTCCATGGTTATAAACCACTATTTCTAGAGGAGTTACAAAGGGCTGCAACTATTCAATTTTAACAAATTTTATTTTTAATACTTTTTTTTTTTACTTGACTTCTTGTTAATATGCATGGACTCTTGTTGATTATGATGAATGTGGGCCTAATGGTTCAGTTTAGAAATAAAACAGTAGACAATCCACACAGATTTGATTATCTGTCTATATTTCTGAGATGAGGTATTATGTACACTATTTACATTATTCAGACTATTGTCCTCATCTTTATTGCCATATTTATCACAATGTTTCAGCCATTGTACGCTCTGGCCGTCATCAGTGACTGAAATAAAGGGTTCAGTTCAACATTCCAACCTCCTGAAGAAGTCCAGAGCGTACAACAGCTGAAACATTGTGATAAATATGGTGACAAAGATGAGGACAATAGTCCGAATAATGTAAATAGTGTAGATTTGACTATCGTGATGAAAACTTGTGGTAGAATTAATAACAGAAATGGTGCACAGTGTGTTACAAAATCTTCAGTTTGAATTCAGATTTTTCCTTCTTCTACTAAATGGTTTACTACCCAAGACAAGACAGTCCAGTTTGCCCTGCTATTTAAGTCATAGATGGAGGAAAGGTGGATTCATGCTTTGTCCAAGGGCATTAGTGTGAAATAAACAAAATAGTACTGACCAGTAAATACATGCTGATTCCACTTTGCATAATGATAATCTTTATACTGCTTGCACATCTACTCTTGTAAATATATTCTTCTACTGATAATAACAAAGTTTGTATTTGATGACAACAATTATTTTTCAGGAGAATCTTTTTCTAATCTTTGGTTCATTAAAAATTTCCAGAAATTGAAAAAAGAGAAGGAAAGAGAAGAGTGACAGAACTGGAAAAGAGTGCAGTAAAGAAAGAAGACATGAAATAAAAAAGGAAAATAGAAAAGAAAGATGGAAGAAAAAGAGCATGGAAATTAATTTGAATAGAGATTATACTTTTGCATGACAGAATAGAATTTAATTCATGCATACATTCACTCCATAATCAAAAGAGTTGGTGATAAAATGTCCTTTGCCAGTGCTGTCTCTAACCAGATGATTGTAATTCTTAAAATATAAAACATGATTTCTGGTAAATTTATTCTTAGACTTCATATTCTTGTATCTATCAATTTTTCTTTGTCATCTTACAGGTAATTAATATGAACAGAGATAAGTCTTGAAAAAAGATGGGGAAAATCAGCAAAGTCCTCGTATGTGGTCATTGTGGGGTTGGCAAAACAGCTATCATAGAACATTTAGTATATGGGAACCATGTTGTGGGAACAGTAAGTATATTTTTTACCAAATTAAACCCTTATAATGGCAAAAAGACCTGTGTTTTATCTCCATGTACTATACTGTTGCCAAATTGTTGGATAATAATTTCTAGCTGTGGAAATATAATTAAGAACAAATAGTTCCATTTATGCTGATTTGAAATGTTCATCATAAAAATATTCACAATAATTCAAGTAGTAAATTATTGGTACTTACAATTTAGAATTTTCTTGTCTTTTTGTTTCTTTCTTTTTTAACCTTAGAGCATCATAGTGTTGGATTAAAAAGAAAATTGCAAATTTTTGCATTTTATTATTTTCTGCCATTTTGAATCAATATGAACATTTTCCAGTATGAAGTATGACAATTTAATTCCCAAAATGGCCCTGTGAAAGCAGTGTTTGCTTATCTGGTTGCTGTCACCATCAAAGTACTCCCCTTGGGTGGTTCTGCACTTCATTGGTATGATGATGCCACAACTGGAAACATTCTTGGAATTTGTTTTTCAAAATACCTTTCAGTAACACAGTCTTGTGTTGCTGGATATCAGCAAAATTGTCCTTTCCGGACATTTTTCAATTTTATAAATTGCCAAAAATCACAGGGTGTTAAGTGTGGTGAATAAAGTGGATGGCCCATTTTTGTAAAGTGTTTCTTAGTCAAGTATTTGTGGACTCCTAATGCATCCTTTTTCTCATTCCAAAATATTTTTTTTAGATTCTGCTGTACTTTCCCTATTCACTATTATTGTTTGTTTTTTTTTATTATTTTTGATTGCCTACTACTTGCATTATTGCCTGCATCATGCCCTTCCTTGAACCACCTGTGCCATTTAATTTCTTCATAACACATTCACCATAAGCCATTTTTAATAGGGCTAACTTTTAACTAACACTTGTACCAGTCTTCAAACAAAACTGAATGTTAATCTGCTGCTCCAGATGTCTTTCACTCATTTTTTGCCAAAAGTATAACATGAACACAAATAACTTCCTCTATTGTTCGACAATGAACAACTCATCTAGTTTGCATCTCAAGAAAGTGTAAGTTGGAACATGTCCAGATATGCTTGGATACAAATATTTACCTGGTTCATTACATCAGCAACATGCTATGATCATTCTGGGAATTAAATTGTCACACCTCATGTCATAATTCCATCTGTTCTTTTGGCAGTTCTGTAAAGTCCTACTGTATGACGTATTACCTAAAAGCTCAAGGAATTTGAACAGATTGATCAATTTGTGTGCAATATCTCCTTAGACATTTACACATCTCTTGAAATCATTCCACCTCATTTTATAATTTTTTATTGTTTTTGAGAAAGCCATTTTATACTTTGTTTCCTGAACTTTTGAGTAGCACTTCATCTTGTTTTGAATAGATTCAAATGATTCCATGAACTAATAGATCATTGGGCATCATACTAAGAAACAGAGCTACTTGGTGATGCTCATCTCTTCTCTAAGTAAATAACTTCCAATAAGTTGTACTGTGTTACATGATCTCAGCTGCAGTGAACGACCTTGGACATGACTTGAAAAAACGATTTATGCCTTTCTCCAAGAGTATTAGTGCAAAATGGAACATAATCTACCCCAGCTGGATTTAACTAAACAAATTTATTTCTAATCATTCATTCAAAGGAAACTGTTAAGTCTCTGACAGTTGCCAAGTGATAATTTGTTCTCACAATCAGCTCAACCTTTTTTATTTATTTACTTTTTTTTTGCTAATTTTTATTATTAAACTCTGGCATTGATATATGTTTATATGTGATATTCATATTTGTAGGAACTTGTTTTTAAATCAAATAAAACATTTTGGCCATATTAAAAAGAAAATATTATGATGAATATTCAGAAACTAGTTTTTAAATACTTAATTCGTATTTACTTAGTTTAGTATCACATAATGCCATGTTTTAAATGTGTACTGCCAATTTCCAAAGACTTTGAAATATAGCAACCACCTAAATACTACTGATGACAGGTACATGGAAATATATCAAAGAGTTTTAAATAAAATTAGAAATCCATAGCAAAATGTACTCAAAACAAATTCTTCTTGAGATAATCAGTATGTTGCCTGTCACAGTGATTACTTGAATTTTGATCTGAAATGTTCACTGTTTAATGTTTGATCTATGGAATGGGTGGAAATACATTGAATTATGTGCATTGACAAAAGAAAATTATGTTAAAAAATAAATACATTTTCTAGTATGACATTTTTTTCTGTTATGAATAATATTTTAATATTTTTCTATTTTATTTTAGCCTACCATGCCTACTATAGAGGATATCTACACTGCTGTTATAGAAACAGATCGAGGAGTAAAGGAAAAAGTTAGAATATTTGACACAGCTGGTTTGGTATGAAAATATTTTATTAGTATTCATAATATATAGGTCACAACTAAATTGGAGAATCAAGACTACAATTGCTTTTGACTTATTCATTTAAAAAATAGTAAAGTTGGTGCTGAATTTTAAAAAATAATATTTCATAGGATATGAATCATTCCCTTGCGTTGTTTTTCAAATTTTGTCAGGTTGCTCAATTCTGGAATCAAAGCTCTGAAATGTCATTAGACAACTACACGTGAAAAGTGTCAAAAAATTAAACAGCATTATACTAGATGGCTTCATCTACCTGCACTTTCAGAAATGGACTACACCAGATGATGTCATATGTGATATAATAGTTAAAGAGGTAGTGTAGTTGTGACAGATGGGATATAAGCAAGTTTAACACTGTCTGGCTGTAGAATGATTGTTGGACCAAGAAATAGTGGGTTCTCTATTTCTAAGGTGGCAACTGTTCTAAGCTTTTCATGGGCTACAAATGCAGAGGTATACCAGGAATATATAAATTCTGGTGAGACATCAACAACAAGAGTGACAAGGACAATAACCCCTCACTGAAGGAGAATATTGTATTAAATCAAACTCCAATTCAACACTGGTGCTGTTCAACTAATTGATCAATGCCCTGTACTGCATATCCTGTTTTCTATGGTTTTTAAATCAATGACCAACAAGAGTATAATTATTGACATCATTTCTTTAGTTAACTTCATCTTACCGGGGTCAGAGAATATCACCATTCAAAAGTGGGAGACTGGTGCCATGTAACCTGGTCAGATGAATCATGTTTCCAGTTTGTTCACTTCATGTGAGGAGGAGTCCGTATGTCATTATAGATCCAGCTTTCAACAGGCTGGAGGCTCTAATTGTGTGGGTTGTGTTTTCTTGGACATTGAAAGAATCCCAGTAAAACTAGAGTCTTTCTTGAAACGTGAGATATACATAGGACTTATTTTTGACCATTTGCACCTTTTATTATGTTTGTCATGTTTCATGGTGATTATAGTCTTTTTTTCAGAAAAACAAACTTGGTGATGTAAAACTGGTGTCAGATATTCCATTGGTTCTAATACATGCCAGATTTAAATTCCATTGAGTATCTATGGGACTGAATTCCTAGCAGCTACACTCAAGAAACAAAATTTGTTTATGGATATGCCTGGATAATATAAAACTGACTTCATCTTGTAAAATTCATCTTACTGCAAATAGCCTCTAGTAAATGTTTTTAATTTTTTGGCACTTCACTTTATCCCTTTATCTACTGAATCCAATTTTCATTATGAGAGTCTGATCTATTTCCCCAGTAAAATCTATTTCAGATATTTAGAAAAATAATACATTTTTTTGTTGCTTCTAACTATAAATACTTGGTAGATGGCCATACTTTTAGCCAAAATGTAAATTTTAAAAAATGATTATTTAAAATCTGGGTAATAGTCATTTCATCCTAGCTTTTGGATCTCACATAATATGTCAATTACAAAAATGTTTGAATTTCACAAAGTGTTAAGAATCATCAGCATAGTATTTTTGCATGTATTAAATACAATAAATGTTTATATTCTTGGTTTAATGTGAGTTTGATTTTACTGTATTGTGATGAAGCCTTTTCTTCACTTTGTTTTTAGGACTGTACCAAACCTGATCTTCCAAAACATTATCTTACATTTCCAGATGTGAGTTGCTCTTTTCTTCTAAAACGTTTATAAAAAATGAATTAAAATTTTTGATAAAAATTAAATGAAACCTTTTATTATTCTTATATCCGCAATCTTTCTGAATTGTTGAAAAATATTGATAACATTTTCAGGGTTTTGTGTTGGCGTATGATGTGACCAACTGGGAATCATTTCAGCGTTTGGACAAACTGAAAAAAGATATTGACAAGTATCGAGATAAAAAAGAAGTAAGTTTTCTTTCTTTAATATTATTCCAAGTTCCTGCTATTCCTGAGGTTTTTCTGCATGACAAGGAGCTTCATTCATTGTTTTAGTGAAGAAGTCCTGGCTGAATGAATATATATTTTTCTAGATATATTATCATGCACTTCAGAAAATTTGAACAATTTGTGCTATAAATTGTTCCTCACACCATAAAAGATAATCCACCATGTTTGATATGTCCCAGTTGTTCAGATAAAATTATTGGCTTGGCAATATCCAGACCTTGCTTGTTCACTGTTTAAAAATTGGGGAAATGTGAAAAGATAATATTATGTAAAATTGACGAAGATCTATCCATCCAGTTAGCCATTACTTTCTTTGCTGAATGTCAGTTGGTAACTTTCTTCTGGCTGCTCTATCATAATAACCCATTCTTGGGTTAATGTAGACACTCTTATATGCCGTGCCTTTTTTTTTCATTTCTTATTTCATTAAGCAAAATGATTTTGGGATAGTTCAGATTGATCTGAATAAGAATTAGTGGTTTACTTTACTTCCACAAATGATTTCAATGATCACATGGTTCATAGTTGAAAATAGAATTTCCAATTTTGATGTTACTAACTCTTTCCACTATCTGGTTAATCTGACCAACAATCTGTCTCCTTTTGAAATCTTACAATGTGCTCCTGAAATACAAAACTGAAGTGTTTCTGGAGTTAGCTGTTGCATTTTTATAGTAAACTGAGAAGGGCCTCTTTTACTATTGTAGAATAAGCTTTCTGATGATTATTAAATTTTCGAGAGTAGTAACTAACCAGATGCAATTCCTAAGTTGCTTACATCAACTGTGATAATGAATGGATGATTAAAATCGAGGAGCTTTAAGCACAAGATTTGTACTTAACAAATCTTTGATTTTATCAAAGGCTTCCTGACCTTTCAAAGTCCATATAAACTTAACCTTTTTCTACAACAAATCAATCAGTGGGGAAGAAATTTTGGGAAAATTTCTACAGAATTTGCAGTAATATTCTGCCATATCCGAAAATCTTTGTAATCCTTTTACACTATCAGGGATTGGATATCTCATGATATCTTGAACCTTAGCACTAAGCGGATACATTTCCCATGCCCCACAACATGTCCTAGATAGGTTATCTCTGCTTGGCAAAAATCACTTTTCATTAAATTAATGGTAAGATTCACTAATTTAAGCCTGTCAAAGACCTTCCTCAAAGTTAAGAGGTGTTCTTCCCAAGTATCACTATATGTTACAGTGTTGTTTATATATGTGTCTACTCCTTGTATATCCCCTAAGCCCTGATTCATTAATCTTATGAAGGTTGCTTGTGAATTCTTCATGCCAAAAAGCATCACATAATATTGATAACTTCCACTGGGTGTTACAAAAGCTGAAATCTGTTTAGCCCTGTCAATTCAAGGTACAACTCAATAACCTTTTAAAAGATTGCACTTTGTGATATATTTAGCTTTTACAATTTTGTCTATACAATCATCCATTCTAGGAATGGGATAGGAATCGGTTTTGGTAAGCTTATTTACCTTTCCACAATCCGTACAAAATCTCATTGACCTGATGGGTTTTTCTACCAATATACATGGCATTCACTTTGCTTTGGTTCAATAATTCCATTCCTTAACATATATTGTATTTCATCCAACATGAGCTTCACTTTCTTGTAATTCAACCAATATGGATGTTGCTTTATTGGTTTAGCATTTTCTACAACATGAGATGCCATATTCATCTAACTAGGTAAGTTAGAAAATAAACACTCGTAATCCGAGACAAAGGCGGTTAACTCATCCTTCTTGGTGTCTGGCAAATGTCCTGATTTGCTATTGAGGTTGGCTAATATCTCAGAATTCTGTGAAAGATCTTGGTCTATGTATAATTCTCTTTTTCTCCTACTGTGCCTGTCCTCACAAGATTCTTAGATAGCAAATAATCTTCTTTTTATGATTAGGTGTATCCACTATATTGTTGAGTTCACTTATATTTCTCCTAATTTTGTATGGGCCTTGAAATTAAGCGTTAAGAGGATGGTTATTCGTGAGTAATAGAACTTTGTCTCTCATCTTGAATTTTCACTCAGCTGTTTTCTTATTATAATAATCTTTCATTTTGCCTTAAACATTTCTGAGGTGCGCTCTAGCTAACATATTTGCTTCAGATATTAATTTTCTGTATTGTTCTATATAATCTAATAGATGCTTCCTGCTTAGGTCATCTTGTAATCACTTTTCCTTTATCAATTGCAATGGACTTCATACTGAATCTTCAAATACAAGTTCAAACCAACTAAAACCTAGAGTACCTGTACTGATTCACAAACCAACTAAAACCTAGGGTACCTGTACTGATTCACAAGCTGCAAACATTAGGAATGGAATGACCTTGTCCCATTCTTTCATGTTATCTAAACAATAAATCCTCATCATATTCTTTAGGGTTGAATGGAATCTCTCCAGTGCTCTCTGTGATTGTGGATGATAAGCACTCACTTTTACAGAAGTGATGCCCAATTGCTTGACCACTTGCTGAAATAACTTTGACATGAAATTGGATCCTTGGTCTGACTGTATTACCTTAGGTAGACCCACCATAGTAAAGAAATTAGTGAGAGCTTTCGCTACTTTTTTGGTTGAAATATTCCGCAATGGGATAGCCTTGAGAAATCTTGATGATGCACATATGATGGTCAACAAGTACTTATTATCTGAATTGATCCTCTGTAATGGACCTATGCAATCTACTATTATTGTGACTGAAGGAGTCTTCAAAAACTGGAATAGAGTATAGGAGTGCAACTGGGATTTTTTTCATTTGGTTTTCTGCCATTTGACATACATGACAAGTTTTGCAAAATTTCACTATGTCCTTCTTGACTGCACCTAAAAATGCCTGAAAATTTTTTTGCAGGCCTTATTAATTCCTAAGTGTCCTCCTAATGGAATTTTGTGAATTGTTTTTAATATACTGTGCCGATATGCTCTTGGAATGACAATTTGTTCACAAGTTGCCCAGTCTTCAGAATTTGGAATCTGAGATGGTTTTCATGTTCCCATTAATACATCATTTTTTATATAATAGGAATTTGATATATTATCTGTATTATCCTCTGCTCTCGACTAAAGAGTTGCATTAGATCAGAGTCAGACTCTTGTTCAGTGATCAGCTACCTCCTCAACATTTTCATCACTCCCAGCACTTCTCTCTCTAATTCTATTCAACTCTGGTAAACTAGAATTACAGTTCATAAATGTTTGGGACAGATCTATTTGACCATCTTCCATCTCACTATTTATCAATCTTGCTTGGATATGAGTCACTGCGCCCGATATTGCATTAGATGTTCTAAGCTTTTTATGGAAATTTTTCTGGTTTTCTTGGTTTGGTTGGGGAAGAGATCATCACTTTTCTACCTGCCATATCGTTTTCTAACAGCATTTCCACTCCATTTATGGGAAGTTTGCTTACTGCATCCACAGTAACTGGTCATAATATTAAATTTAATTCTAGGTTAACTTTATATAGAGGGATTCTCACAGTTTTGTCTCCAACTCTTCTAGTGTTTATTCATCTACAGTGACTGACTTTAATTCTCCTGGTAAATACTTTTGTAATAGAATTTATTATGACACACCAGTATCCCTTAAAATTCGGATTGGCCTTCACCTCCTAGAATCATTTACCAAAGAAATATATCCCTTGGATATGAAGGGTTTATATATGTTTATTATTTTATTTGCAGATATGATTCCATGCAGTTTATTAAGTACTGAGCTATTTAATTCATTGTTTTGCTAAGTTCAACAGTTTCCTATACTGTGCCCTATCTTCCAACAGTAATGGCATGTCATCGGTTTACTCTCCCACCCGATTGTTGGTTGGTCTCTAATTGTATATTCCTGCCTTTTTCATCACTCATGTTTCACTTTACTAGGAGCCTGGGTTCCTAAGTTAGGTTTCCCTTTGCTCTTCCTGTGAGTTATCATATTCATTCACTAATACTGCTAACTGATAAGCAGTTTCTGTCTTTCTGTTGTAGAGTAATTTTCACAGTGGAAGCTTGTATTTCACTAAGTCGGTCCTAAATTAGGTTTGACGTACAAAATGTTAGGAACTTGAAATAATAGTTAATGACGCAGCAATCTAGTTGTGGGACTCATACTTTAATGTCCGACATCGACCGACTCACACAACTCACAACCTTCCACTTTGAACTTCTTAAAGATGGACTCACAGTTTCTGTAGGTTCTTCTTGTTGACTTAAATCATTTAATAATACTGCATGTCCTTGGCTGTGGGTAACTCGTTCCCCAGTTTTTTTCGGTGTCGGGTTCATTTTTACTTTCTGGAGCTTGTTTTTTATGTATATTGTCGGTGTTACCCACTCATCTTTTTTAAATACACCGGTTTTCTCTAATCTGTTCAATTGAAGCAAACAGCACATTCCGTTTCTTTTTGAATATCACCTGAGCGTTTTGTTTTGGCTGTAATTTTGCCTCCATCTTGGTACACGTTCCCAAACCTGGAGAAAAAACAGTAGGAAAAGTTCCCTTAAGTTTTTTTTACTAATTTTTGGGCTTCATAGTTTAAAAAATCTACCTTGTAACAGAAAGAATTTATCGGTAAATCCCATAATTGAAATTCTGTTATCCAATCCGTACCAAGTAAGTTCGTGGTATTTTCTATGACAAATAGTTTTGCTTTTCATGTTTTTTTATTTAACGTGACGTTTGTAACAAATTCTCCAATAAATTGTATTTTTTCTCCCGTCACTTACCTTTGCACATTTTATTTGTTTTTTTATTAAAGTTGGTTTCCAACTTCTTCCACGTATTCAGATTTATGATAGATAGGTTTGAACCATTGTCGAGTTGCATTTTTATTTTTTTTATTACTTATTTCGACGGGTAACAAATTTTCTGGTTATTCCGTCGTTCACTTCATCGGACTTTAATTTTCTTACTTTATTATCTTTTATTTTTTTGACCTGCAGTGCGAGCTTTTATGACCCACTCTTTCACAGTTGAAACATTTTTTATTCCTAAAATTGCAATATCTGTACCAGTGTAGTTCACCGCAAGCAAAACATGGCTTTGGGAGTTTTTGTTTATTTTTTCTGGTATTTCACTTTTTGTTTGATAATCCGCAATTTTAGAATTCTTTTTGGTAGACTGACTTTCTTTTTTGTAGCGTATTTTTCTTACATGCGAAACGCCAGACTGTTCTATCTTTTTTGAGTCTTTCTTTATGCTAACATATCTTGTGCAGTCTTCTGCCAAACTCTGTATCGTAAGACTTTGTTGGTTTTCCAATTTTGATAATACCAATTTCCTCAATTCTGCGTCACTTTCTGATACCAGTCCTTGAACAAACACTAAGCATTTAAAGTTGTCAGCGCTTAACTCTGCTAGCTTGAATTCTTCACAATGCCTGTTCACATTGGCTGCATACGTTATATAGTCTTGTTCTTCATCTTTCATCAGATTCAAACATTTCCACCTCTTGTGAAACAAAGATGTCTTTTTACTAAATAATTCACTTAATATATTTACCGCCTCGGTAAAAAGTCAACTTCGCTAGTTTTTTTTTCGTAAAATGTAGTTTACCAATTTGTTATGCTCAGCAGTTCCTAACTTACTTAAAAAGAAGTCTAACCTTCTTTCCTTCAGACCATGTGTGGCAGTCCTTGTTATACACATCCGTATATTTTTTATAATACTCTTCAAAAGTTATCTCTTCGTCTGGACTGTACGTGAATATTTCAATCGAATTCCATATTGTATTCTCTGGAAAAGAAACATTTTGTAGATTTTTCTCTTTCCTCTTCTCAGTTATTTCCAGAATTTTGTTTTGAAACTCCTTATGCATCAGTTCCATTTCTTGTTGAAATTGAATCTGTCTATTAAAAGTTTCCTCCTGTAGTTGCATCTGGAACATTTTCTGTTGCTCTAATATTGTTATTATTGTTCATCTGGAACTTAAAAAAATTCCTGGAATATATTTTTGCATTCCTCCATCTTTGCAAAAAAGTTTACACAATCCTTAAATATTGTAGAGGGGGGTCCAAACGAATTTGTAATTCGTGACCTATTTGAGCAAACTGTCTTATCGAGAAAAAAAAAATTCTTTTCTCAGTTGAGAATACGACTGATTTTTTCGTCACTAAGTTGACGTCTTGTCTTTCGAAAAACTTTTCCAAGTTTTTTTTTTTTTAAATGTGAATCCAAGATGTTGTCACCAAAAATTTGACGAGCAAAATTTTTTTTTCTTTTTCCTCCGTATGAAAAACGAATTTCGTCACTAAATAACATGGCGAGCGAAATTTTTTTTTTTTCACTGTATGAAACCCAATCCCTCATACGGCACATCTGTTATGAAGGGTGATTTTTTTCTTTCTCTTCTGTAATGAGTTACGAATCCACGTCAACAAGTGTTGTAGAGTGAACGCAAAGTTTTTTTTTCCATATGAATCCAAAATACGTTCGTCGCCAAGTGTTGTATATGGCGAAACAATTTTTTTTTTCTTTAAATTTTTTTTTTCTGTATGAGAAACGAATCCCTTGACGCCAAATGTGTTGTAGAGTAATTTTCACAGTGGAAGCTTGTATTTCACTAAGTCGGTCCTAAATTAGGTTTGACGTACAAAACGTTAGGAACTTGAAATAACAGTTAATGACGCAGCAATCTAGTTGTGGGGCTCATACTTTAATGGCCGACATCGACCGACTCACACAACTCACTCACAATTTTCAGTGACAACATCTCGGATTCACATTTAAAAAAAAAAAAACTTGGAAAAGTTTTTCAAAAGACAAGACGTCAACTTAGTGACGAAAAAATCAGTCGTATTCTCACTGGGGACTGCTACTACTAGTACTTATTATCTGTGGGAGAGTCTATTTACAATAGAATAGGTATGATCTAGTATAACACTTTCCTTCATCTATATGAATTTTAACCTCCTCAGCTATACAATTCTTGAACTCTTCAGTCAGTATTAACTGCTTTAATTTTCATATTCATTTTTAATATTCTTCACTGTATTCCATAGATTGAAGTAGGTTTATTTCTGTCTTAAAAATTCCACATAAGTTTAGGATTCTAATTTTCTGTGATTTCTAAATTTTTGGCAATATGCCTCAGGAACAAGCTCATAATCTTTTAGGATCGCTGACCTTACTAAATCATAGTCCATGCTTGTCTTCCACCAAAAGAGATGCATACATCTTTTGGTCGTTCCAGCTTAAGACTAATAACATTGGCCAGGCACTCCTTGGCCAGTTTGAATTCATTGCTGTCTTCTTGAAATGTGAGAAGTAGTTGTCTACTTCATCTTCCTGGAATTTAGATTCTAGCCTAATTTGTTTTGTAAAGTCAAACCCTTGCTGCCTTACCTCACTATCCTGTCTACCAATCTCTAATTCTTTGCTTCTGATTTCCTGTTCGATAATTGCCTTTTCTATTTCGGTACATGGCTTTTCTAATTCTGTCCTAGTGTCTATTTTGACCTTTTCTAGCTCAAATTGGGCTTGTGACATTTCCTGCACATCTACCAATAATTGATTTAGTATTTCATCTTCAAATATGTCGTTATTGACAATATGCTCAGCTATTACTTTCACTAAGCTTGCTTTTCTCATCAACTTTCTAACATCTAATTCTAAGTGTTTCCCTATTTCTAGCACATTGTCTTTTTGCAATTTTTTTAGCTGTTCTAGAGATGATTCTCTCAGAAAAGCATCTACAACTGCCATCTTATTTTATTGTTTGTTTGTCGCTGTTGGCCTCCATGTGTATTTTTGCTGATAGAGAATTCCAGACAAACACCTAATTTATGTTAAAGACCAATTGCTGCAACATAAAATTTAAAAAGAAAAGATAAAAAAACAAATGTTTGTCAAAGGAGATGACCAAAGTTTACTACTCCATAGTGGAAGAATTCTCTTACAGGTTCAAATACACAGATAAGGAGAAACAATCAACAGTAGCAAACAACAAATGTCGATATATATATGATTTAATTATAACAACTTTTCTCTCTTTTGTTTTATATTTCTCTTTTGTTCTTTTTTTACTTTCAGTTCAATTCATTTCATTCTTGCAGTGATATCTTTTGATATATTATTCTTTGTTCATTGTTATGAGTTTTGACCCCCAAGAGTTGGTCATTTAGTCTCTTCACATATTCAGTAATATAGAGTTCATCATTTGGGTAGGAAGATTCACGCTGAGTAAATCTTAGCCTGTATCCAAATGAGTGGATCACACATGCCTGTTTTAGGTGATTATTGCGCTTAGTAATTCACCTGTGCATTTGATATATGAAGTATAGTGTGTTGAGTTGAATTGGAACTCATCTTCATTGTGCGATTTCCTTTGCTTGACAGTAACAAATAAAAAGAGTTGTTACTCGCTCAAGACTCAGATTCCATTAATTCTTTTTGTTATTTTCCCACTCATACTTGATCACATGATTCTACATGAGTGTAAAAAGTTATTTTTAGATCTCATTTGGACCTGTTGCAAGGTCATCAGACTGTCTGACCTAATTATTCTTGTAGTCAGTGACTACTATTACAGATTGAAAGAGAGAGGATGAGTAGATATACTATATTATAGGTAGAAAGAGAGATGGTTTGCTCAATGTAAAATGTGTGGTTAGAAATTTTGCTTGCATAAGGATATAATAATATATGTAAAAATAAAATTTTTATCAAGATATTATTTTCTTGTAACTTGAAAAATTGTGGTGATAAAGAAAAAAAATCTTTATACAATTATAGAACATGATAAAAAGTATTGATGTCACAATTGTATTGAATGTTTTTTGTTAGATTTTTCATCTATATCAAATTATTTCTTTTCTTTTTTCCAGGTCTATATAATTGCAATTGGAAATAAAACAGAACTTCATGATTGTCGCCAGGTTGATTTCAACACTGCTCAGTTGTGGGCAACCAGAGAAAAAGGTATCTATATTTTATTTTCAAGCATTTGACTATATTTTAACTGATTTCAATCTGGTCAAATAATGCATGTGAACTAAATTTTGATGATCTTTTCAATTATATTATTTTTTGTTTATTTATACATATATATATATATATATATATATATATATATATATACACACACAAACACACACACATGTACGCATATACACTAGCAAAAGTTTCTGCCAATGCCTTGATTAGAAGACCAGAGAGGTAACATTAATTGCTGCACAATGATCACATGCAAATAAACTAACCTAGTTTTCTTCATAGACTTAATGTAATTATTCATTAGCTGATTCACTAGTGATGTCTTGTGTAAGTTTTTGAAGAAAAAAGTGGGTATAGGTGTTCTCTGAATTGTTTTCTTTTTGCTAAGAACAGAAGCTAATCGCAAACAAAAAAGTTCTAGACTGTAAATTTGGCTCAAGATTAGAAACTTGGTTTGTGTGTTGGAGAGTGTAATGTTATCACTGCATTGCTCTGTGTAAAAATAGGAACTGATTCTCTTAAAGAAATGAAAGCTTTTTTCTGCAATGAACTGAAACTGAGTGACCACTAATTTTTTTATTTTTTAAATATTTTTCTCAAGGATGTATTAGTTATAAAGAGATTTTTTGTTTTTAAAAATAATTTGTTTTTTTGTTTCAATTGTGATTCTCTGAATTGATTCCCAGAGTTTAGCTTAGGGTTATAGAATATGGGTCAGTAAATGAGAACAGTTTGAGATTACATTTTCTATTTTAATTTTTTGCATTTAGTTTTTGTTTAAATCTAAACTATTTTGGGATTAAAATTTTTAATCTACTATCTCATGTCTCATGAGTAACAATTCCAAAATAATGGCAATAATTTGAAATAGTTTGATTAAATTGACATGTTTCTAATAAAACTACAGATATGTGCATTCTCAAGAAAATAAGCCAAAAAATCCTACTTGGTTCATATTGCAAATGCTCTAACCCTAAAAATGTATGTGTAAACTAAAAACTTACTTTAAGATTTTATCATTTTTTTTCCAGCAAGTTATACTTTTCTTTTGTCATTAAAAGGGTAAAATTTGTATATTTTTTATTTTCTTTTTCTAATAAATTGGAAAGCAAAAATTTTGAATAAAGTTCATTCTTAAACAAGCAGTGGAAAAGGCCAAGTTTCATAATTATAATTGCTGGTTATTATTTTTCATAATTTTATGGTAACATTTTTTGTATATAGGTGATGAAAAATAATTAAGTACTTTACAATTATTGTTTTTACAGTTTTCAAAAACCATTTAATTTGTTTAAAATAAAGTAGTTATTTTTATATCAACACTGAATAAATTGATAACTGAATTTGAAAAAAAAACATACTCATTCATTTAAAACCAGTTACTTTGTAAAATTTGGTTAACCACTTGGGACCAGACTATTTTTGTTGTGGTATCATAGAAAAATATTTTGTCATCTGTTTTAGAATGATCATTGCTTCATTGTCTTACAACACTATTAGATTCACTGCCAGAAAAGGAATGCTGAAAACAAAGAAATTTCTTGCAAGACATTTTACCATCTGTTTTAAAGTGGCTAAATTAAATTTTAAAACTTCATTTGATTTTATATAAAACAATTATATTCTTCATTTCCAAGTCTGTAACTTTTCTTTAAATAGGCATGAATACTTTTCTTATTGTTGAAAAATTATAAATATCTTGAAATTATTCTTTGTAAATGTTAACATCTGAAAAACATATTTTTACTTGTAAAATTTTGGTGGATTTCACCTGTTATTTTGTTTATAATTTTGTATTTTAGTTAAACTTTGGGAAGTTTCTGTTACTAATCGACAGTCTCTTCAAGAACCTTTTGTATGGCTGACCTCACGTATAACTCAACCTCCAAGTAAGTAAAATTTATTTTTGTGCAATCAACTTTTACATGTCTTCTATATATTAGGAAATGTAAGATAAAATATTCCATAGATTATTCATACAAATATTTTCTTTTGTTGTTTTTATTACAATTTTTCAGCCAATCAGTCCTGAAGCTTAGCTTATATTAAATCTATTATTTTCCTTTTTTAAGGATACCGGTTCAAATTGAGTCTTCACAAAGTGGGGTTCATGTAAAAATTCAGTGGGGTCATGAGCATAAATGAGAATTTCTTCTTTTTTTTTTTTTGATTTTATAAACTATTTTTAGGATCATTATTTCCTAGAAAAATTCTTTTTTTAAATTTGTGATTGTTTATTTACAATGCACACAAATCCATAAATTTAAAATCTAATAACTTTGCCAAAAGTCTATCATATCAAAATATTAATACATTTTCTATTTTAAATTCATGTGATTGTGGAACAGCCACAGTATCTCCCTCCCTCCAAATAATTTCAAATAACTGAAAAGCACCATTTCTTTTACTATTATATTTATCTTACTTGATTTTTATCACAAGTTACTTTAATTTGCAATTTAATTTCAAATTTTTGCATCATTTGCAATTGTAGAGAAGTATAGCACATAAGGGGAACATAAAGTTTTGGATTATCTTTGTATACTTTATCACTCAGTAGGCTTATGGGCATAGTTGAAGCACCAGTTCTTGTATAATTACCAAAGTTAAGCAATGTCAAACATGGTCAATATTTAGATGGGTAACTGCTTGGGAATACCAAGTGCTATAAGTTTGGATGTGTGCATAATGTAATGGACAATGGATTGGAAATTGGAGCACCAAGTTCTAATTCTAGTCATTATATTCACTTACGTGCATATACACTTAGGAAAGATGAATTCACCTCTTCTCCTTCCAACTATTGGTTAATTAGTAGGATTTGTATTAGTAAATCATTATCTGAAAAACATTGTTACAGTGTAAAAATATTTTCTGGCTTTAAATAACATGAAAAAGGTTGATAAGCCATAAAAACTAATCAATCAATTTATCACCCAGTAAAATCTTCTTTGCTTCAAAAAAATGGACAATAGAAGACAAAAAGATATATACTTGATTATAAAATTATGGTATTAAATTCAAAAAAATTAACATACTAGCTATTAACCAGTGGGTGTACACACACATATGATGGCTGCTCACTTGTACATAGATAACTACCAAAAGGTTGGCTTTTTTTCAATGTGCATGTGACTGCACAAATGGCCTTTGAATCCAACTATTGACTTATACACACACATACACACATTTCTATATTTATTTTCTTAAATTTAATAATTATCTGATAAAGAAAAAATTACTAGTAAAAATTAGGCATTACATTATTATTGAAGTTATTGCAGATGATGTTTATTAAAATGTTTTATAAAGTATGTATCTATTTTTGTTGGATGTATTTGTCTCTATATCTGTCACTTTCCCTTTCATATGTATTTTTCTGTCATAGATTAATATGAAATCTTATATATTTTTACATTGCCAATGGTTAAAGAACCCAAATTACTTTTGTTTTCATTCAATTCTTCAGGTAAATCTACATTTCCATTGGGAAGAAAGAATAAAGGAAGCGAGTGCTGAGGAATGTGGCGTTCCATATTTTTGTTCAATATTAACACATATATAAAAATGTGTAGATCTCACAAAACATCTATGTTGACTAACTTCTGTTGTTAGTCAATCAGATTTGTTACAAGACTCTTTATTCCAAGAATTATAAAATCTTTAATGTCTTGCTTATTGCGATAATGAGATCTCATTAACTTTAATGTTAGTTTCTATTTTCAATGGGAAGAAACACCTCTGACAGAATACCTCCGACATCATTATTAAAAGGAATAATTTTTTAACCTGTGAAAACAATTCTAAAAGAAAACTATTCTGCCCTGTGCAGAAAAACATGAAAAATTTTCTTTACAAAATTGATTTTAAAGTATCTGTTTTAACATTTAGGGTATTTTTTGAACTGATCTAATCATCTTTGTTTTGTTTTTCTCAGTAAGGTTTAGGTTAGGAATCTTTTATTTTTTTTTTAAATATATTGTTTTATTGTGTAATAAATTCACCAGCATTCGACTATAGAAATAGTGAAGAATTACTATGTTTTATATATTTTTGTCATGTACAACCACTATCGTCTGGAATATTAATTTCAGGTGGTGTTAAATGGTTATTAGACAATATTTAAATAATTAGTATAGATTTGCGAATATCATATTCTTGATAAAGTGGAAAAAAAGGAGGTAACTATGTTTTGCTGTTTGATGAGTGATGTGATATGAATGTGAGAAGGCAAAAAATGCTTTTATGGTCATCAAGAGAGATGGGTTATTTATTAAAAAATATCAGTGTGAGTGTTATGAATATTGTATGTAAAAGAAAGGTTAACATTTGAAGATGTTTAAAATGTGTTCAAGTGAATGCTTAATTTTAAGAAGTGTAAATGTTTGAAAAATTTGTATGTGAAAGAAAGTCTTCATTTAAAAAAAAAGAAAACACTCATTACAAAGCTGAAAAGATTAGTTTGAAGAGTTTCTGAATCTAAATTGATTTTAGTTAAAAAAAAAAATTATATCTTTCTAATTTTTCTTCTAATACTTCTTATAACTATGATGTATATATTGAAATATTTGATAGAAAGAAAAAATAATTATCTTTACTTTTTTCTTCTTAAATAGTAAAGTTTGATGCCAGTAATCTTGACCAATGAAACTATGTCTTCAACTGGCAGATTTAAAAACAGAAAAAGTTCCTGCCTTATTCTTGCTTCTAAGCATATTGTGCCTTATAATGGTAACATTTTTTCCTTTTCCCTGCTACTACAAATGCTATGCAGAATTCCTGTCAGCAAAAAATTATCTTTAATAGCACTTTTAAATTACATTTCAGCCTTTTTCTTTCTGCCATTTCTTTTCTGGGAATTTTAAAATTGAGATCTGTGCATTAAGACAAAACAGATTTATGCTTTTGGATTCACCAAATATATTTGAGGAATATCTATGCATAAGAAAGCAAAAATATATTTAAAAAAATAATTTAAAGATCTATAACATATCCAAGAAGTTTGTTTTTAAAAAATATTTAAAAAAGGAATATTAAATTTACTGGTTTATGTCTTCCCATTTATCTTCTTTAAAGATGATAAAACAATTTTTTAAGGGTATGAATCACAGTTTTTCCATTTTCAGACACTAAAAGCTAATTCAAATAAATTCATTTTGATTAAACTGCAATCAACCAATTAAGTTGTGCCTTTTTGAAATAGTCAACCAATCAGGTTGTCTTGTTATTTGATCTTCAAAATGCAGAGTAAGCTTTATGTTGGTTGGACAATGCATATAATCTTGAAAAATATTTTGAATGGCTTTTGATGGATAACAGAAAACTGAACTCTTCACTCCTAAAAACTCATTTATCAAAACTCAGTATTAGTGAGAAGAAGCATTCTATCCCAGTGAAGTTCATAATGACCTAAAGATTTTAAGAGGCATATATAATAAATAGAAAATCATAGAAAGATTTTAAACTTTATAAAAAGCAGGATTACAAAATGGGAAGAAGAAATCAATGCAGTGGGAATGAAATAGGGAGAAACTAAACAAAGATAGAATTAGATGAAAGTTTCTCTCATATAAAAGGATTTTATCTGTTCTTGTCCTAACCAATGCTTATTGTATAGATTCACTTTTAAGAAGGAATCACTTGCTTATTTTCTAGATGCTCCGTTATTGCAAAAAGAGCCTTTTTTTAAAATTTCTGACAATGTGTGAAGACTTTTAGCATCATTAATGACATGTGAAATAACTACATTGGTGAAAAGTAAGATTCCTATAGAAATTTAAGCCTGAAAAGTTTTAGAGATTATAAATGACCCAGCTTACTGCAGCACTTTCTTAGCTGTATGATCTTTACTCTATCATTTATCATGTCTCCAGTTTACTAGCTTCCTGGCCTGGGAATATTTAAACTTAAATCTTTAGTACATTTTTTAAATTATTTTGGGCAGTGCATATACTTCATATCTGTCTTTAATGAAGCTGAAGATTCTTATTGTCAGAGATGGTTTATATATTTTGCAGTGTGGCACAAAGTAGAAAATGGTGAGTTGCTTTCATTAAAGTGAAAGAAAATTGATAAAAAAAATTAATTCATTGATTTAGGATTCAGAACAATTTATATAATCAGTGACAAGAAAAGTGATTTGGCTGGTTATTTTCTGAATATATGAACATATTTAATGAAATAAAAATAAATACAAACAAGTTTCTGGTCTTTTGTCTTTTATTGGTTGATTTGTTTTGGTTTCTAAGACATTTTTCTCATGTTCAGTATGAAGATTGAATATATATTTGTTATATACTGTGAGTGTCAAGTTTTACAAAAATCCACCACTGCTTTTATTGTCAGAATCACTATTTGCTAACAGTGTATAACTTACTAAAATTCTAAAATAGGCTTTAAAATATTTTTATGACTTTAAGACTATAAGTTTAATAACTTTTGTGTTTTATGAAATTTTTATCGTTTTTGAAGTGATAGTGTTTTAAGTACTCTATATAGATTATATAACAAGGAATGTAAAAATAAAGCTCTTTCATGTTTTTGAAAAGGATAAACTAGCTTGTTAACAACCACTTTGTCATGAAGGTCCTCACAAAATCCCATTTTTCACATTTTCTCAAATGTCTACAGTAAGAACCCCTGCATAACAAATCCATGGATTAATTTTTTTGGCTAATCAAGTCACATGATTTATGCCCAACAGAATGAAGATTAATGAGCAACTGTTCAAAGATCCCTAGTTTAAACTACCTTTAACAATTGAGGGCAATGTTGAAAGACTATATACCTACAAAATGGTTGCAAATACAAAATGAAAACTCGTGGCTCTAATCCAGAGACTGGGGGAGCTTGTGCAACTGTTACAAGTAAAAGCAAAACATTAGTAGGTGTAATGAGGAACATGATGATGGAGGTAAAAAGAGGAAAATGAAAGTCTTTATTGCCACTGCCAATACAATATCTATAATAAAGTTTGATATTTTAAGATGCATGCTTACAGGAGGCATTGCATTGTTTTTCAATATGAAAAATTATCACACAGTGCCATTGGCTGTCAAAACTAAAGAATTCCTAACTACTTGAGACCAGTGCATCTTACCCCCCACCACTGAGGGGGCCGTGTTTTTTGAGGCCCCAAATGGGCTAGTTTCAGCAGTGGTTTTTTTTTTGTTGTTTTTTTTGCTTCTTGTACATTTTACTTTTTTTCTACCTAAGTTATATTGTCAATCATTAACTACAATAATCAACAGGACCAGTGCTTACTACCCTGAACTTTTCAACCATGTGGGGGTCCCATGCCTACTGGGGAGGAGGAGGAGGAGGAGAAGAAGTGCGAATTTCAGTAGCACTTATTTTTGGAAATTGTAATTTTCTTTTTTAGCAGTTCTTTCAAATCAATTAAGAGGATAACATATCTTTGTAAAATCATTTTTTATTCTGTGATCATCCACTAAGGAAGATCTCTGATTTTTTTTTTTTTTACTAATAGTAATACTTACCAGAAGTCCATGGCTAGTGATTAAAATAAAATTTCTAGTCCATATTTTTTTTATGTTTCTAGAAAGATAAAACCAAGAAAATGATCACTTAAAAAATAAAAATGTTTAGAGATTTCAACACATGAAAAATTTTTACAAAACATGAAATACTGTTTTTAAAACAAGTTTTTAAGATAATCCTGTTTGTGTTGGAATCTTTGTAAAACTTTTTTTTCCCAACGGTGATACCTTGGCAATTAATCTTTAAGAAAATGTAAAAATATGCGACTTAAACATTTTTTCGAGTAAAATTTTGTTCTAAAAATATTGGTGGTTATTACAAAAAGAATAACATTTTCTTGGATTTTTATAAAATAAAATTACTTATTCATTATAAAAGTAAATAATTAATGAATATTTCTGTGATGTTAGATACTCACTCATTGTAACTTCCATTAGGTCAACAAATGCTCGTTATCACTTCCGAAATGCACATTATTAACAAAACTTTCTAACGCAGGTACTGGTAGTAGTAACGGCTTCAGATAATACTTGCACTAGTAATACTTGTTCATATAGTAATCCCCAAATAGTAATTCATATAATGATCAGTATAGAGAATAACAATCACTTAGACATCATACTAATTCTCATTTGTACATTTCATTTGCGATCATGTGATCTACTCATTTAAAAATGGAATTGTCGGTGCTTGCTCACTGGTGAGCTATGTTCAAACTACAGTATACAACAAATATGTACTGAAATTTTTATTTAAATTGGATAATTCTCTGATTTTTGGTAATTTAAAAAAACACTGATCCCCACCTCTCACCCACTCATTTTCCTTTGAGGCTCTGTGTCTCCCAGGTTGGAATATTTGAAATCAACATGTAGTAGAGAGAGAGCTCTATATCAAAGTTGAGTGGGGAGGGGGAAGACCCTAGCACCAGCCCTGTAACTACCAATACATTATGAATATCTTGAAGAATTTAAAGATTTGCTGATTTTAATCTCAATCTTTTACTAAATGGAAATGCCATAGTCTATATCTATAAAACAGATGATGTCTGTGTGTGAGTGTTATGCTATTTATGCATGTCCACATTTCTTGACGGTTTTGGATGAAATTGTACACATATTGTGAATTTACCAAAATAGGTCAAGACCAACTTTTCAATCTCAGTCACCTCATGTTTGGCAGAAGAATGGATAAAACTGAAGGTGGATATGACTTTTTACAAAAACCAAGGCAAAGTTACGCATGAACCAAATTTTTACTGGATGAACTGATGTTCTTTGCATTTAATGTAATGCATAGCTCATGTTACGAGGTTTATGTACAGTGCTTGATAGTTTTCTTGTGCATTTGGCTTCACACAAAAAATTGTGAAAAAATGGGTTTTTTAATACTAATGAAAATAAAAACTTGAATAACTTCCTCATTTTTTATCCAATTTTCTTCAAACATGTCACAAAACATTTGCTATCATGCAAGAAATAAGAGAGTGTGGTTTTAGTCCTCGCTTCCTCGCATATAATGAAAAACCACAAAAAAACTATTCAAAAAGCCCATTTTTCAGCCATAACTCACTGGTTTTTCATCTGATGCTTTCCAAATTTGCCATGTAAAATACATGTGACACACAAATTGTCTTGAATGTTTGGTTTAGATTATTTCAGTTAAGTGGATGAAATCTGCAACAAGCTAGGTCCAAAATTGGCTTTTGCCATTTAGCCAAGTTTCTTCATGATTCTATCCTAAATTGGCATTCAAACAACTTTTGATGCAAAGATTTTTGAGAAGGATTATTGAAGCAATTAATAGTAAGAAGAGTCAATCGAGATTTACTAGATTGCCCCATGTTCCATTGGGTAAAAGTGAAAAATTCCTGAAGAACCTCTTATTGACCCCAGCTTTACAGTAAATGTGCAAAGAAGGAAGGGGTGTTCATGCATTTGCACTTGCAGTTGAATAAAGCTCTGATGCTTCATCCCTGTTTTTGTCTGATTATTAGATTTTGTGAACAATGTCATACTATTTGAAAGTTGTTACAGCCATAAAAAATTTACTGAATATCTAAAATATTGAAACAATTTAACCCTGAACAATGACCACACAAGAAGGTTTTATTGATGGAATTCCTTTATTAAGAACAATCAAACACTTGTGAAAGACATACCATAAAAAAGATGAGAGGGTAGCTTAGTATATCAATGTCTGATGTATGCAAGTGGGGACACAGGCAAACATTTCTAGACAGGAGTGGGCGGTTAAACAACTGCAGCCATGTATACCTGGGCAATGCTGGGTACCTTGGCTAGTTACTTATATTTCTGGAAAAAAATGTTAAATACATATTATTTACTCTAAAAAGAAAATACTTATTATTAATTAATATTTTCACAAATAAGTGGTAAGTGACTTCTTCAAAATCAAAATGTGGTTGATTTTAAACTTTTAGGGTTTATAACAAGGCTTAAAATTAATATTGTCAATAAAAAATTAGTTTGTAATGACTGGTTTGATTTTCTTGAAAAATGCCAGGATGATACAATTTTTTTAATTAAAAGTATATTATATTTATTCTAAAAGCAACTAATATCTGAAAAAATTCTTTTTACTAATATTAATGTTAACCAATATGTGAACATTTAATTAAATCATTTTAACAGAATCTGTTAAATAGCTTGTAATGAAATTGGTCTAAATTCATTGTATTTTCTGTAGACATGAAATTTCATGTTTTCTTTTTTCTTTGTGAGAATTAATACTGTCAAATTGTCAGTTATTGTCAAGATTTAAAGTTATGACTGGAAAACAAAGTTTTTGATGGTATAAAACTATTTTTGAATAATAACTTGTAGTTTCTTAAACATGGACATTTTATGTCATGTGAATCATTTCACCTGAAGTGAGGCTTCAGGAAGAAAGAGACCTTTGTTAAGTGTCATAAAATATACTGCAAAAAAACTAAGAAATTGCTTTACTAGGTTAGTATTAAATTATATTTCATTGTTTCTTTAAAAAAATGTCATCAGCAACAAATACAGTTTCAACAACTTATTCATTAAAACTTACTTGTTGTCCATATGCTCCACCTATGGTATTCTGAGCATTCTTTTGTTGAATCACATACCTATTGCCTCAAGTTTCCTCTTCATCTGTAAGGAAGTTGTCCAGCATTCACTGCCAAAGAGGAAGCTAGACATTACATAGCAATTCAGCCTTCTTTTCTTTATTTTTAAAGAAATGTTCTTATTTATTAATACTTTGCTTAGTATTTGGATGGTATCTTTTGCTATTCCAATGCATTTTCAGATTTCAGCATCACACTGACTGGCATCTGTTAAAACACTGTCCATATTTCAGTACTTGCTTGATTTTGACATCATCAATTCATAGCTCACATCTTGTCTGTTCCTCTTACTGACAACTATACATTCTTTTTTCTTACAATCAATGATTAGTCTTTTCTACCTGTTTTCCTTTACTACCTTATCTAGGAGTTCCTGCAATTTTTATTCTATGCCTGTCCTCAACATGGCTTCATCAGCATATTGTTAAGATTGTGCTCAACAATAACAAATTCTGGAAGGATTTCCAGTTCTCTGAGGAATGCCTTGTTGTAAATGTTAAATAAATCTGGTGAGAAGATGCATTCTTGTTACATGCGTTTACACTTGTTTTTTGAGTGTGAACATTTTTTAAAGAATTTTATTTTTCATTTTTTTTTTTTTTGATGGAAGTTCAAAAAGGAAATAATTCTGTTATAGCAATCAGTTAGCAGTATCAACACCAAAAGTCTTTATCAGTTTTTCCCATTTTTTGCAGCACTTCCTTGAGTTTAATAAATTTTAAAATCAGAATAATTGAAAAAAGACCACATAGGATGCATTTAAATATTTTCTGACATCAAATAGTCCGGAAATAATAAAAACAAATGCAATGAATAAAAATACTCAAAAGTATCATTTAACTATTTACATGTGGATTATTGTGCTCATCTTTGTTGTTGTTATCCCAATGTTTAAGCCATTGTGCCCTCAGGTCTTCATTGATATGCACATGAAACATTGGGATAATAACAACAAAGTTGAGCACAATAGTCCACATGTAAATAATAACTCCTCATCCCAGAAATTCAAACAGAAAGACATCGCAACTATGTTTTAATTAATTTCTTTTTATATTCTTATTACTGTAAAAAAAATATTCATTTTTATTAAATTTCACAAAATCCTATTGAATAAAAAAATGATATTCATAGAATATGTACAGTTAAGGATAATATTACTTTTTAGACAAAAACAATACCAGTTTCTATATTCTAGTAGGTTTTGTCATTTGTACTTAATTCTATTTTTTGTGCCTTTTATTTAAATGGCGGTGATATTAGACGACTACTGTTGAACATTTACCTTGATGACAGCTTATGGGCTATTGTGCATAAATAATCATTATTTTCACTATGTTTTAAGCAAAAAGTAAGTATTGGTTTTACAAAATACAGGTAATCATTAAATTTATTAATTTACTTAGAAACAAATCTTTATGACAAATATTGGATTTTTAAGAGTTTTTTTTAATTTGTTGTTTTCATTTTTCATTTGTTATTGAAGTTCAATGAATGCTGAACAACAGTGTGCCAATGTTTAAAAATATTTAAATGGATTAACTTTATATGTCTCGAAGGAGACACTTAATTTAGTTAAAAAGCATTTTTAACTTTTTTAAAAAAAAAACAAAGCTGGTGCAAAGATCCTGTACCCCACTGTTAATCTATGATACCCCTCAATATATGGTACAGGGGCCCTTCAATTTTCATATAAAACACAAATTTTATTGTAACCTAATTATGTACAATAATGGATCATATGCAATATAGGTGAACAATTCAACTAGAAAAAATTATAATAAATACAATGTATCTAAATACAAATTAGACATGTTGGCAATGGAAGAAGCTGCCAAGAAGTTGTTGGGAAGCATCGTCATGACTAAATCACTGAAAATACAGACCGAATACATGGGCACTGGGAAAAATAAGGTTACATTATATGGGGTGCCTATGGACATTTTCGAGGGCAACTTGTTTTTCACAATATGGAACCATTGGGATGTCTCTCCTGTTATGAGCAAATTGGGCATTGCCACTGGAGATTTTGAGCTCCTGTGGACTGTGACCCACAACAATTTTTTGGACATCCCTGATACACTGATCTGTAGTGTCTTTGTGATAGTGGAGGGAAGGAGGCCCTACTGCTGGACCTGTGGCACCAGAGGGCACTTGTTCAAGGTATGTCTCAGACCAGATCTAATGTTACAAGCCAAACCAGCAACATCTAGAGAAGTGGAGGGGGTCAAATAAAACCAATAAAGCCCCAATGGGTTGGAAGGAGGTGGTGAAAAAGAGGACAAAGTCTGTGTCTGTCTCCTCTTCCTTCTACCCAGAAGAAAGTCCCAAACAAAGATAAGAAAGACCAGCTAAAGCAGCAGCTGAAACAGAAGCAGTAGTAACGGCTACAACAGTATCCATAAGAAGAACTATAAGAACAGTTAGTGGAGGTGAAAGTAATACCTCTGCCAAGATCTACATCATTTAAAAGAAGGAGGGAGGACGAAAACGATTAGGACTGTAATAACAAAAAGAGGGAGAAAACTGGGCAAAGCTGGGTAGAGAAAACATTGGAAATTACCAAAACACCATCTGTCCCTGCTTCACCAAGAAATGATGAAAAAATCAAGAGACATCAACTTCTTCATCTAAGGCTCCAACATCTTCCTCCCCAAGTCCATCTCAAAAAGAGAAGGCGTTCCCAAAACAGGAAATTTATTTGATATATTGACAGACTTGTAGCAGAGAAAGACCTTTCTACATATAGGAAGGCCCACTTGAGACCCTTAACGTTCCTGGGATCCTCTGTTGACGGCAAATCAACAGTCCCCCAGGAATTTCCTAAGGCTCCAAGGAAAATTACCCTAACTAGGAACACTGGCAAACTAAAGGCCTGGGACTTGATTGCTGCCGCCAAAGAATCGTTCCCAGAGGCAGAGATTGATCTAATCAATGAATTTGGTCTTGTCGATATATACCAAGTCGATTATCCCCGTAAGATGTGAACGTGAGTTCTCAGTTGGTTGTCTACCTTAGTGGTAAGCTATCTAAATAAAATGTTAGTAAGAAGAGTCAATCTAGATTTACTAGATTGCCCCATGTTCCATTGGGTAAGCTATTCGGACCATAAACTCATTTGTGTCCGGACGGCATTCAAAAATAAACCTAAAATAGCTGGACACTGGAAACTCAACGCATCTTTGCTAGACAGGGAGGACTTCCGGCTACAACTAATTAGATTAGCGCAGTGGGAACTAGGGAGCGGTAGTTGGGGATAGGTGGTGGGAGAACCTTAAGTATAGCATTGTCCTTCCTCACACTGTGGCAGAGAGCAATGGTCACCCTTGAAATATTAATAATTATAGTAATGTAGAATTTTGTTTATAGATGAGAAAAATAATCTGTGGTAAAGTTTGTGCCCAGAGAATCTGTGCTTCGTTAGAATTATTAAAATGTCAAAACAATAATGTTTACATGAACTATGGAATACCAACTGGGAAGAAGAGACTGTTCATTTAATCATGAAGAGGGAGAGGTCAGTAATCAGGTTGTCTTCTAAGTTTACTAACACGCCGGGTTTTGTCGCTACCACCGCGTTTATTTATTCGCATGTTTGTGCGAAAACAAAGAGTTGAAGTTGGAATTGGAACTGGGTGAAGTGAGTTGACAAGCAGTCGACAAAAAGAGAAAGAGAGAGAGAGATAGGCAGTGAGGGCGAAACCGTTCACTTACTATTATAATAAGGGAGGAGGTGAACTCAAGTTATCTGCAATATTGGCGCAATACTGCCAGTGAACCCCTCTTATATCATGATATGAAATAATTATGGCAACTACTAAGAACAAAAAGGGTGAACCCAAAAACTACTTCTCTCTATTCAGAATTATTTGCAATATTTGTTTTTTTTTTTTCTGGACTTTATTTATATACACTACTTTCTTGTAAAAGAAGCATTATTCTTTTTGTACTAATCTCTTCCTTATATACATATACACAAATTTTTCTTTGGACTCCAATCGACTTGTTCATATTTGATTTTTCTGCTTGGCCCGATTCTCGACCCAACGAACTTGCCGGTAGACCAACGGAATCTTCTGGGATCTACGATTTGTTAATTGCTCTCCAGGAACAAAAAAAAATCACAACGTGATTGAAAAGTGGAATCGAATCGACATTGTGAACTGGAGACTTTGATTGAACTTTAATACTGGACCAGGACAGGACCAACGGCCGATCTTGTAGAGTACATCGATCCAATGGGGTCAGGAAAGGTGTTACACACAGTATAGCCAACCACTCAAGTTAGATAAGGCTAAGAAGGTGAAGACATTAAATGACAGTCTGAGCAGGGGGACGTCCCCTAGAGATAGGCTTAGCTAGGCAGGTCATGCAGTATTCGACTGGTGAGTGCTATCAAGGTCAAGTAGTTAGGGATGGGTTTACTAAAATGTCAAACGAAACCGTGAACATGTGTGCAGAATTGTGCAAAGAGGAAACATGTCGAGTTTCCGATCAGTACATTCGTCAGGTCAACACCTCGGAAGCGCATACCCTGCGGGCGAACGACGACATGTGCGTGGCGTTTCAGTAGCATTTCCAAAACTGATTCTCAAGGAGCCTGGTCTCTGTGAGCAAGAGTTTTACATCTATTTAGCTGACTGTTTTCGACTGAAGTGGCTGGATGTGAGGTTGAGATAATATAAAGGGAAGTCCACAAAGCATTCAAGAGAGTCGGCAGTGGCAAGTCTCCGGTACTTGATGGTCTTCCCTACGAATTGTATTTGAGGCTGTCGCACATGTTTGTGCCGATTTTAACAGTGGTGTTCAACAAATGGTTCCGGCAAGGGTCCGTCTCCGATCAAATTTCCAGGGATGTGATCACGCTGTTGAAAAAGGACAAGCATGGTAAGTGAGAATTATACGATTATAGACCCATAACTCTACTAAATATAGGGTTAATGATTTGGGCTAAAATTCTGACGAGGTGTTTGCAGTCATTTGCCAAGATACTATTGGGAGCGGAGCAGACTTGTGCTATGAAGGCCCGAGCAATTCATAGCAATCTGCATTAGATCCACACGACCGTAGAGGGCGTAGAAGACGACAAAGCAGCCACGTTGATCAATTTGGATCCGTACAAGGCATTCATCCCAAGGCATCGTCCTGCTTTATGCTTTGGCACTGGAGCCTCTCCGGCTGAGGGACAGGGCGTGCAGTCCGGTGCCACACGGAATCATTCCCTGTAGTGGCTTGAGCCAGGGTTTCCGCGTACTCCGATGACATATCCATTTCCGGGTCGTACTGCGACGACATTGAGGTGGTGCAGAGGTGCTTGAATGGTACGAGAAGATGAAGGGGGCCAAGATTAACCGTAACAAGTCTTCGGGACTGCGGTTAGGTTCTTGGAAGGGCGTTGCTCTTCCGGGACCCTTCAATTGAAATGACGGTCCCGTCCGCATTTTTGAAGTATTGCTCGGGCCGGAAAAGAATTGGTCAGAAATATAGGCACAGGTAGGGGCGGCAGTCCGAACTTGACTCCGAAGGCGATTGTTCTTAAACAGTGAGGCCGAGGTGTGTATATCTTTCTCCTTATCCTTTATCAGTTGTCTGTATTTCTTCTCTCTAAGGATCATTTGAAAGCGTTTGCAAGTAAATGGCCCGCAGAAAGGTTTGTATCCAGCGTCCGTGTCATGGGAGTTTGCGAATGTCGC
The DNA here is from genome assembly GCA_903632075.3 of Acanthosepion pharaonis. Taxonomy (NCBI): domain Eukaryota; kingdom Metazoa; phylum Mollusca; class Cephalopoda; order Sepiida; family Sepiidae; genus Acanthosepion; species Acanthosepion pharaonis. The sequence continues at coordinate 1,602,207 of CAHIKZ030004639.1, read as the reverse complement.
ACTTGACGAGTCACGGACATACCTCAAGGCTGCTTTTCCTTTTTGACAGAGGATCCACTGTGGACGAGTAGTGTTAGATCAGAACTGATAGAAAGTGTTTGCCTTGATTTCCTTTTTTAAGTATCCTCAAGTCATAACGGGGTGGATTCCTGTCGGATTCCACCTCTGGTTAAGCTAGTCTCTTTTTGTTCGCCTAGTTATGTGAGTGACTGTCGTCCCCGGCATTGTTCCGGCATTCTCTTTCGTTATGGTTCTTATCAAGATTCCCAATCTCCTCAGTTTTATCCTCGCTTTTTATCTTATTGGACCAGCCTTATATATATCCCCATTCCCACATTAATTTATCCCTCCCCACTACTAATGATTGAGCTTCTCGATTCTGCTTATTAATTAAATAAATACAAATTAGAGACATGTTGTCGCGGACTGTGGGTTTACGTGTTGTTAAATTAGGAACACGTGTGTAACTCCTGATAGAAGAGAGTTCACTACAAGAATATGGCGAACTCAGAGATTGAATCCACTATAAAGAAATGTAAAGAAAACAAATAATATATATATATATATATATATATATACAAACAAGTATATGTATTAAACAACAAAATTTACAATGGATAAAGACATCAAATTTGTGTTTGTGCGTGAACGTAAAAGATTCGTATTTTGATGAATGCTTGTACGTACGTGTATGTGTGTGTGTGTTTCCTGGCGTTTTCCTACAAGTGGGCAAAACACAAATCTCTGCGAGAAATCACATCTTTTAAATGTGTCCGCTGAAATGCGAAGTAAAAGAGAACGAGGTAAGAAATCGCCCAGTATTTATAGTGTAGGGAGAGCGTGCCCTAGTCAACAGTTAGGAAATTAAGGAGGAGTTAACTCCGACAATGTCATAATAGATCATCCCGTCTTAAATAATCAATAATGTTTTGTGGCAATTTTTAGCATAAACTTGATATTTTTCTTGTTAAAAAGTTGAATAAATTTAACACATTCAACATTATGGATAAGAAATAGTAAATTGTATATAGTGTTTTTTCGAGACTTAGCACTAGCAAAACAAATTCACGGATTTGGTAAAAAAAAAAAAAGATGCCAGAATAACGTCAAAACCTGAAAAATTGTCATCCTTTCATAGTCAGTTGTACTTAGATTAATTTCTAACGTATATAAACGTGTGTAGAAAAAAAAAGCAAATGTTGATAGCGAATGTCACAAAAAAAAACATTGACTGGGGCACCCAATTAGAGTTCCCAAAGTCCTTGGGTGTAGTATGAACTGGCCCTGAGAACTATTTTAAAGAATCCAAAATTTTAATGCCATTTTCGAGAATGAAAAAATTTACGAGAAGAGCTTTATTTTTATTTTTACAGCTTGTAGTGGATCTTTGAAGGCTGCGTGAATATTTAAGATTGTGCTGCAAATAAAATATGCAATATGCACAAACATAAATTATAAGAAATGGCCAAATGGTAACGATATTCAATCACGACAAAAAATACATGTTTGAAACAACAGTTTAAATTTTATATACACAATTTACAATTTCTTTGTTTGTAATGATGTGTGCAAAGGTATATTGTAGAGAAAAAGTTCTTTGCTGTTTCGGAAATGTTCAATGTCTAAAAAGTTGTCTGCCTTTGATTAAAAAGGTTGAATTTAACTTAGACAAATGTTTTTTTCTATGAAAGTTATTGAGTGAAAAAGTTTGTTGTGTAAATTTTTCTAATCTTTCATAAAGAAAGTTTGTTTCTTTGGCGGCAATTTGACACATAATTCCCGTGTGTATCTTTTGCGTGTGTGAGTCTCAAATGCGACGAAAATTTGTTTGCTATTTCTATTTATAGTTTTTTTTAACAACGAAACCGGCTCAACGGGGCTTGGTAGCTGTTGCGAATTTTTCTGAGAAATGCGTGGGCGAATGTTGTATATTTTATTTTTTAGCCAATAGGATTTCTTGAAACATTTAAATTAAGGATGAATGTGAGAAAGATTTTTTTTATGTCGGTTGAGCCCACTTGTGCACAAATTTTGACTGTTTTGTTATGGAAATTTCTTGAAGCTTATTTTTTATTTAACAACCAATGAAATTCAAGAAAATGTTTGAAATTGAAATGAGGGTTACTAAAATACCCCCTCTCAGATTGGAAGTGACTGCACTTACAATATGTATTAATACGTGTAGTATGTTGCAAATCTAGTAGGCCAATGCACGCGTTTACCTGGCGTGGTAGTGTATTTTTCACTAGGATCCGGTTTGGTCGGAGTTAAAGAAGTTGTGTCAGTATTATTATCATTACAAGGATTTGAATCCAACAATCCTGGTTTGAGTCTGCCAATGCTGACAGTTACAGACTTCTCATTAATTTTTAGAGTGAAATATTTGGGTGCATGCGAAATAACCCTGTAAGGACCAGCATACGGCGGCGTTAAAGGATTTTTAACAGAGTCCCGACGAACAAAAACATAATCGGAGTTCTCCAAATCTTTCGGAATAAAGACATGGTTTTTTTTAGGTACGTGTTGGAGAATACGTAAGATTAAACATCCTGTTCTCTAAATCACGAACAAATTGTGTCGTCGATGTAGATTGTGGATTCTGGTTATTAATACTAAAGCAGTGCCGTAAACTAGTTCCAATGCTGCACAATTTAAATCCGTCTTTAAGACGTTTCGCAACATTAATATTATTAAAGGCAGTCTTTCAAACCATGTGGTATTATCAGCAGTTACCATTAATGAAGACTTAAGTTGACAATGAAATCTTTCTACCAACCCGTTAGCACATGGGTGGTGTGCCGTAGTAGAGATATGTTTCACTCCTAACAGTTTTAAAAATTCGTCAAAAAGTGCTGACTGAAACTGCGGTCCCCTATCAATTGTAATAACTGAAGGACATCCGAAATTCGCTATTCAATCTCGAAGTATTGCTTTAACAACAGCTTCAGCGGTTGAAGATTGTAATGGAACTGCGACATGTCATCTTGTAAAACGATCTACTATAGTTAAGAATGTATTCGTAGTCGTTAACATTTTGAAGAGGCCCCACTAAATCAACATGTATGTGGGAAAAACGACCGTCCCGTGGTAAAAAAAAGTACCAAGGGGTGATTTGGTATGTGTAGTTATTTTTGAGCTCTGACATTTAATACAGGTTTTGGCCCAATTCCTGATATCGAAAGACATATTAGGCTAGACGAAACGGTCGGAAATTAATTTAAGTTGCTCGATATCCCGGGCGGGAAAGAGAGTGAAAATGTTCGAAAACAGAACGTCGAAAAGTAGGTAGAATATACGGACGAGGATGTTTAGTGGAAACATCGCAAAATATAGTCTCGTCGCTGAAAGGAAGCGGACGTTGTTTGAACAGCAGTGACGTTGAGTTTTTAACTTTGTCGAATGTGCTATCCGATTTTTGCTCACGGGCAATGCTACTGAAATCCAATTTAACAGAATTTACATTCGTGCGTGACTAGTGTTATAAAATAAAATAAGACATATCTCGGCTGATTTACAGGCAAATACTCAAGAGCGAGAGCCGGATGTGAACGGAACAAAGCTCCGTCACAAAATGACCATTATCTTCGTTTACAAATGTTCCCGACACACGTGTTCTGGTCGAAAAATAAAATAATATTTAAAGTGTTCTATTTTTCGTCCAATAAAAATGCTTCCCTCCTAATTATACTCGCTTCGTTTTTTCGAGCCTGTTAAGCCATAAAAAACGCTATAAAAGGGGTCACACGGAAGTTCAACAGGCAGTCACAGGTGGCCAGGGAACAGACCTGTCACGATCAGCAGCTGACAGCAGGGGAGCATCAACCACCGTCAACATGTGTGAACTACTATGTGAGATCGACCTAAATCCGAAGTCGGCTTATGAACTATACCACAAGGTAGCTGTCCCAAACCCTCACGTTCCTGTTGAAATAAACCACGTAAATCTATTTTTGCTGTTGTTGTATTTCTTTCTTGCAACCATACGCTTGTCTGTAACACTAGGTATTAGCGACAATACTGCTGTCATCCTTAATGTATCTTATATCAATAGTATACTGGGCAATATAGTCTATGTCTCGCGGATTGCGTTTGTACGATTTGGTATGTAAGGCATAGACCTGTCGTGTCCACTAAAATATCAAATAAAATATTTATAAACCAATCACACTCAAGAAAACACTTACATCTTAAAACATACCAATAAAATCATAGATTACAAATCAGAATGTTTGTTGTATTAGTCATCATTATTTTTTGGTAGATACCGCCCAAATATCTTGCGGACGTAGTAGAAGACATACCACGTGCCCATTTAGGGCCAATTAGGAATAAATAAATAATTTAATTCTGGAGCCGTTTTTGTTCGGAAAAAGTGTATAAAAACACACGAAATCCGTTCCCAAAGAGGGATACACGCGACTGTCATCAAACTTCACACACAGCTCCCGCTGATGATCTTCATGACCTTATGATAAAAGCGACAGTGTTGACAAACTTCAGACTACGGCAACACCACCAACAGTAAGAAACAATTTCTATCTCTCGTATCCGCTTTTACTATGAATCACGCACACACATTTCTTTTCATACAAACACACATATCACATTTTATTGTCTCTCACATACGTACACAAAGAGAATTTATATTTTATTTCAGAACTTTATCAACCCAAACAAAAGACATTACTTTCCAATCTATCATCAACTGCTTGTATTCTTGTCGCTATATTAAATTTATGTTTATTTGTTGAAACTGTTTTTTCTACTGAATTTTATTCCTTCAATGAAAATCGCGTGATTATTCTAGACGGTCAAATTAAGAGCGACTCTGTAACGATATTTTGTTAATGTATCGAATCCCGACACTCCAAATTTTAACATTCAACGAAAAACCGAGTAGAAGTATTCCTACAAATGGTGACCACGACTCTATTACCTTGTGAAAACACGAAAGGTAGTAAATAGAACACACAAAATTTTAAGAGAAAAATTAAATTAAAAAAAAAAAAAAATGGAACAGCAAAACACAAATAGTATGTAAGCTTCGTTGACAACAGTCAGTATGTATTTACCTGCATATAATACCATCATCATTAAATCAAGGTTTATACAAATGCAAGCCATATTCAACGCGAAGAAAATTGTTTCGCAAAGAGCGCGATACTGTTATTTAGTAGAAAAAATCTTCCAGCAGAAGTTGTAGAAGTGACGGACTTACTGGAAACAATGCCAGATGAAAACCCATACGATACATTGAAAACAGCCATAATTAAACGAACTGGAATTTCGAATGAGACAATGCTACGCGATTTGTTTACCCGAGTGGAACTAGGTGACCGGACTCCTTCCCAGTTAATAAGGCATATGAAGACTCTGTTAGGTACTAATATTATGGCAGAAAATATTCTACGGAGATTGTGGTTGGACAAACTACCCAACACAATGACGCAAATTTTAGCACCCATGGCAGAGGAAACTGAACTGAAAAAACTTGCGGATTCTGCTGACCGGATCCATGTTGGTTTTAGAGACAGGGAGGTGAACACATTGACAACGCAACGTACAAACCAACAACAAAACGAGCAAATTGAGAAACTGCAAGCAACGGTTGCAAGTTTAGTCAAACAGGTGCAGTCTATCTTGAACCTACATCAACAACAACGAACTTCTCGTAATACTGTAGCGACAGGGTTACCATTATGTAACTTTGGCTAGGAAAGGTGGGATTAAGGACAATGCGTGGACGCAATGCAATTTATATTTGACGTAAATAGCACATAGTACAAAATACAAAACTGAATGAAATGATTTCAAAACATAACAATTGAATTTATTACGTATTTGATGTATAAGCATAAGAGCTGAAGGTGTGATAGAGTTATGTCTCTTAGATTTGGAAATATTTGTATTTGAGCTCATAAAGTGAAAGTAATTATTAAACTGTAGTTTAGAAGAATAAAGTTCCTTTAGCATGTTTGGAATTGTGAGTTGTAAAGTTGGTAAAAGTTCTGAAGAGATTTCAGAGTTCGTGCTTGCGTAAATGTTGTTAATGGTCTTTAACGTCTGACCGCTAAGGTTAAGACGGGAATTCCTGAAGATTACATCTTGGCAACAAGGAGAAAGATGAATGAAAAGAAACACGAGGGAGATTACATGTGTTCTGTTTTTATGAAATCGTGTATCACGTGGGAGGCTCAGAACGAAAACGCGGGAAAACAGATTTGTCGCGTGCAGGCGGTTTGATTGGTCGGAAAAGACCAATCAGCAAGCTAGATTGAAGGTGATTAACCAATGAATGCTTGTTATATATTTTCTAAGATTGTGATGATGAAAATCACAACAGGAATAGTGCATTTCCTAGCAGGGGTTAACTGGCTTGTTGTGGAAGATTCCACAATACTACCAGACCTAAGTACAGACGAAGGAGTAACAGCAGGAGTTTCAGCAATGATAGAGGAAGACGAAAATTCGACATCTGCTACTATCATTATAAATTTGATGCAGAGTCAATACACTGTTTGAAACCTTGTGCCTTTGAAGACCCGGCATCGGAAAACTTAAATTCCAGCCAGTAGAGACGACGACTGTTGCTGGACTCTCACAAAAGGGTCGTCTGTTCTATATCCTTGATAGAAATCATGGATATAATTTTTTAATAGATACCGGAGCCGAAGTGAGTGTTTTACCACCGGATCCAAAGCAACATTTAAAACCAGTACTCTACAAACTTTAAGCTGCTAACGGTACGAAAATTGATACCTTTGGCGAGAAAGCAGTTACCATCGACCTGGGTATGCGGCGAATTTTTCTGTGGGTTTTTACTCAAGCTAATGTTACCACACCAATATTAGGTGTAGACTTTCTAGCTAAATTTAATTTATCAGTTAACATGACAACTCATTCCTTAGTTGACAATCTGACAGAACTTTCTGTGAGAGGAATTTGCTCCCGATACCAGTCAACTGAAATTAGTTCTGCCTTACCACAAGTTAGCGGTATTAAGGAATTAATACAAAAATACGCGGAAATCACTCAACCTTTTAAAAATACAGACACAATTAAGCACAATGCCAAACACTACATAAAAACAACAGGACAACCGCTACACTCTACACCGAGACGATTAAAACCGGACAAATATAAAATAGCCAAGGCAGAGTTCCAGCAAATGCTACAGCTGGGAATCATACGCCCTTCCAAGAGCGCATGGTCATCACCATTTCACATGGTCCAAAAATCCAATACGACAACATGGCGATTTCCGCAGATTGAAGGCCAAAACCATCCCTGACAGATACCCAATTCCGCATATACACGATTTTGCAATGGGCCTCTAAGGTGCACGCATTTTCCTGAAGTTAAACCTGGTAAAGACATATTACCAAGTACCAGTTGCCGAAGAGGACATCCACAAAATTTCTCTGACGACACCATTCAAATTATACGAGTTCGCGCGAACAATAGTTCATTCTTAATTGAACTCTGTACAGAAATTAATAAAAAAGATAAAGAAAATAATCACATGAACCCATACCAGGTCTAAGCATAAGCACATGATAGACTACATAATCACACGTTAGAATGATATTGAAGATGCTTGTAATGTACAAGTGTTACACAGTGTTGTATGCAATATTGACCACAAGATGGTATGAGTAAAGTTTAAGCTGTGAAAAAGTTATGTACAGATAAGGTGAATATCTTTCTAAAGATATAATTCTTTCTCATGTCTGATGATTAGTTTTTATTTTCTTTTTGTTAATTTTAATTTCAAGCTAATAAAAGATTAAATTTAATATTTCCAATAAGCAAAATATTTTGTTGTATTTCAAAACTAATTTGAATTCGCTAATTCTCTTTATTAGGAAATCTTTTAAAAATAAAATATACTTTTCTGAAACTTTATTTGAGGAATATTAGCTGATTTAAAGTTTAATTAATCTGATTTGAAACAAAGATTACTGCATTTTTCAACATGGACGTAGGTGTTTATTTATCTAATTTTTTTATTGGTGATATGTCTGTAAAAAATAATTGAGGAATATAATGTGAGCAACTTTTTTTATATAATTTTTAACTACTTAGTAATCTTAAAAATTTATGAAAATATTCTCCTTAATCTAATGTTTTATTGAATTTGTTGTACTTTGGCTTTGAATTTACAATAGTTATTGCTCTCATTTTCTGATAATGTCATGTATGGACGTCCATATTAACAAAAATTGGTACACTATTTACATTATTCAGACTATTGTCCTCATCTTTGTTGCCATATTTATCACAACGTTTCAGCCGATATACGCTCCGGCCTTCTTCAGGTGGTTGGAATGTCGAACTGAACCCTTTATTTTGCTCACTAGGGTAGTTCTAGTTCCACATGCCATGTCTAATAGATGTCAGTTGTCAGTTATCTCTTGTTAATACCCCTCTCCAAGTTCTCCACTGTATTAACCAGGTATTGAACTCACAACTCTTTGGGTCCTGTCACTGGATCTAAACAATGCCATGGCACAGTGGATAAAGGCATTGGTTAGATCCAGTATTCTAACTTTGCCTACTTCTTACTTTAATTTTCAAAGTGTGTTGTAGAAAGGGTGTGGTTTATTCTCCTCATAAATTTAAATTCTCTGACTCCTTTCCTGGATGGACTTGTCCAGTGAAAAAGCACAAAACAAGATCACCTTCTCATTTTAACCTTTTATAAACAGATAAAAATTATTTTCCAATTTGAGTGATAGATAAAAATTATTTCCCAATTTGTTTTTGTCAATGAAAATATATTTATTTACCTAAATTCTCAACAAAAAGACACTTTGTCGTCCATCCTTGGGCTGGTCATCGTCTTAATGAAAATATAAAACAGATCACCTGCCTGTTATGATGGATCAATTTTCATAATCTTAACCTTTGGGTTCAATCTGTTTTCACTTCTCAATTTGTTTTCACTAATGAAAATATAATTCTCATCTGCTTCTCTTTTCACCAATGACAAGGAAGAGATAAAGCCATTTCCCAATTTGCCTTACCGATATGCCAGATATTTAATAGATAAAAGAATGTAAACTCTTGGTGCATTGTTCCAATTTTAGGGGTGAAGTAACCCAGATGGTTCTTTCTTTACTTCCACATTACCATGGAAAATGTTTTCCATTCTCTTTTTACTTCATTTTGGGGTTAGCCCTTTTCCTTCTTAGAATTAATGTTTAAGCACCTCACAGCCCCAGTGCCAGACTTGAATGAAATTCATTTAGTTTAGCATGCTTATTGATATTTATACTATTATAGAAATTAGTGTGCGTGAGAGATTAAAACTGCAGAATGTTCATATACATAAAAATATGAAGCTGTCTTGTAGATTATTCAATAGCCTATAGAAACATGCCAAACAGATTTTAATAAGCATATGAATCTCTGAATATTTTGCAGCTTGATATAAAGCTTTTGAAAATGTCTAAGAAGAAAACCTTTAACACTTACATCACTCTTGAATAATAATGATTGTTTTTCAGTAACTATTTTGAAAAAACAGTACTTCAACACACTTTAAATAAAAATGTGAAAAACTTCTATAATAATTATATAATAATGAACAGTGTAACTTCTGCCACACTAAACCATACAAACACATGATAAAAATATATATTTTAAGGTATTTTATATTTATGGCTGAAAGTGCTTAATAACAGGGATAGTGCATATGTAAATATAAGTTGCCAGTGAGGTCAACCCTGAGCAACAAGTCTGTTTCATGCTTGAACACAAACCAGAGGGCCTGAAGATTACAATCATGCATGACACATAGCTGTTGCTCTATGTGTGTGTGTGGGGGGGGGCTGGTTGGCCATTCCTATCTGAGTTTGCCTGTCTGCTAGGATGGCTAGCCAATCTCCATGTGCTCAGGCACATTTGTGTTTGTTTAACACCCACAGAACTCACCTGTACTTTATACTGCATATATACTGATTGGACCTTAGTTACAGTTTTTGGGAGAGAGCATATCATCTGGTATGATCAGCAGTTTGAACAAGTCCAGTACACTCAAACCCTCAGTCTAGATGACTTGTGACATTCTGCTAGCATAACCATTGACAAACAATTCTGTCTATCCAATTTCACTCATTTCAAGAGAGAGATACATTAATTTAAGGTTGGGTACACAAATACTCTAATCTTAAGCAGATGTGCTAACCTCTACATAAATAATCCAACCATTTTTTATGGGTACTAAGTTCTAATTGAGCTAAGTTATGTGTATATGACTGAAACTATGGAATTATATTATTTTTCAGTGAAATAAAAATTAAAAAAATACAAGTAAATATCTGAATAATTTATGAAAAAATTGGCTTTCAGAAATTTTATTTTATTTTTTTTCAAGTCATTTGTCATATTGTTTAAGTTTTAATTATCTGTAACAATGTTTAAATATTTCTAGTCATGATTTGCTTACTTTTCTTAACCATCTTATTCCTGCTCAGTGGCAAAATTATATAATATTCAGTACTTTCCATTGAAATCACCATTTCTTAATTCTATCTAACATACATATGCAAATTACATTGTGTATTTTTGACATTTAGGAATAAACATGTAACAATTTGTATACTTAAATAAAAGAAATATTTTTTAAGCTGCCCATGACTAACAGAGGCTGTGAGCACAAATATACTGATAGGACCATTTTCAGATTATTATTTTTATTTTGGGATATTATATTTAAGCTATTATTCTTGAAAATTGAGCTTTGTACATTTTATTTTTATCACAAAATTCTATTTAAAATAAAGGTTTAAAAACTTTATATCCTTTTCCTTCTTTCTCTTTTTCTTTATACAGTATGATGAACAACCCTAAGGTTGTATTATTGTAAGTCCTAATAAATATAAGTATATCCTGAAAAGTTTACCAAATCAGTTAATACAAATTTTTATTGCAGAAAAAATAAAATCTGATATTGTGTATGTACAAGACACAGGAGAGTTGTAGAGCATGGAGATTCAATCAACTCAATTGAGGATATAGTTTATCTGTCATATATGCATGATGCTTATGAAATACAAAGAGTCATAATAGGAGCCATGGATACTGAAATGAGTCACAGAAGCCATAACAAGTGATGCAAAGGGTGAGGTGTTTCTCATCTGAGTAACATGTTGAAATCACCATGTATGTGTAATATATATAAATAAATATATATATACATGTATGTATAATATATATATATATATATATATATATAAACATACACACACCACAGATAGATCACACTAATTGTTAAAATGGATAATAAGCATTATGCAACTGTCTTTTGTTTTTAAACTTTGCTTTAAAATTTATATTTAATAGTCCCAGAAGAAACTCCAGCCTGATAAAAGTTAATCTCAATTGGAAGCCTATATAGCTCCTATTCCTTGAAAAATTTCAAAAGTAGTTGATGATGATGATGATGATCAGAAGTAAGTTAAATATTCTTAGTTTATATTTTAGTTAAAATACAGATCATACTATTTAATAAAAACTACTTTAATTAAATTTTTTGCAGTATTTTCTTTTAAAGATTAAAGAAAAAACTTTTCTTTCTTACCAACTGAATGAACATTATTGTTTTGAGAAGCTGAAAATAGATTTAACATATTTTTATTCTTGGTGTCTTTTTTCAAAGTTTAATGTATAAATTTCAATTGTTTGCATACACACACACACAAACATATATATATGGCTGTAAGTGTATGGGTATATATACATATATATTGTGAATCATGAGTCATCTGGCTTAGTTCATTTTTTGGTAACTAGTGTGACTAATGTAATTCCTTGATAAAAGCCAAGAAAAGAAAAGAAAATGGAAAAGCTTTTTTTATTTATTTTTTCTTTGAATCACGAAGTCACCATTTTCAAGGTTTTAAAAGAGGGTTAGTCATCCTGGCACGTCACTAAACTTCACCCTCTACCAAGTGACTTCATCTTTGTTTGGACCCCTCTCCCACAAACTCACTAACCCAATCCAACCCATTTCATTTGGTTTCTGAAATTGAGACGTATTTAGAGTTTGGCACACTGTTCATTAAATGACCATTGATTTGAGCTTAGCAAGATTAATATGAAACTCCAATTGTAAGTAATAAGAAATCCTTTTTCCATTATGTTGTTTGTAATGTATTTTTTTTATTTTATTTTGTTTCAGGACTGTTAGGATAATTTGTAAATTTCAATTGACCAAGTTCGTGTGTATATATATATGTGTGTGTGTGTGTGTATGGGTATATATGCATATATATCGTGTAGTCTGGATTAGTTCTGGTTTTGGTAACTAGTGTGACTCTAATGTAATTCCTTGATAATTGTATGTTGTTTTAATAGTGTGTAATCAGACTGATACTAAGTTAAAACTTAATCATTTTAGTCTATTCTCCCATCTTACCATTCTTCTGCCTCCTTACTAACTCTGACCCACAAATCTTTTATTCATAAACAATTTGGTAGGTGGGGGGGTTCTTTTTTTCTTTATATATATATTTGGTAAGTATTCCACTATTGGAATGTCAGAAACTAAACCGGCCACCCCAATCCTTGTCCTTGCAGGTGAGGCGGTTGTTTAGCAATTCACTAGGACAAAAAATAAGTCCTAACAAAGGGTGGAAGAACTCTCGATGAGTCAATGGCCAGCTAACTAGATGCAATTGTTTCCATAAACCTCATGGGGAAGGCAATGGGAAACCACTCCACTATTAACCCCAAGAAATATCATGCCAAATAACACGCACATTATGAAACCTAATGGTGTGAAGAGGGTTAAATTTATGGGAATTAACTCCTTGTCTGGTAAGGATCAATGTATGCAACAGGTGAACACCTGACCATCATTCAGTGACTGCTAGCAAAAATGGCATAAATGGGGTTAAAATTCTTCAGAACTTATCCCTCGCCAGAAAGCAGTGACATGAGTGAGAGGTGTCACCGGACAATTATCCTGTGACTGCTCGCTTCAAACAAAAAATAACTCTTGGGTCATGGAACATTCAGACATTGAGCTGTGACCAGTTAAAAAATGTAAAACAGGAGATGAGTAGGATAAAAATCAGCTGTATGTGAAACTAGGTTGCCAAACAACGGAGATTTTGTCAGTGACAATCACAGGATTATGTATGTAGGCCGAAAGAAAAACAATAAAGGAGTAGGATTGATACTAGATCAAGAATTCAAGAAATGCATTCTGGGATACTACCAATTATCTGAAAGAATTCTGGTAGTCAAACTGAAAGGAAAGCTTTTCAATGTAGCTATCATAATAGTGTATGCACCAACAGCAAGTAAGGAAGAAAAAATCAAATCTTCCTATTCCATGCTAGACAACACCAAGGCTCATTGCAAATCACAAGAAGTCATAATTATCATGGAAGACATGAATGCCAAAGTAGGCAGGGAGATGGCAGGGAAGATAGCTGGCAAATTCGGACTAGTCACCAGCAACAAATATGGAGAAAAATGGATCCAATGGTTCATAGCCAATGACCAGGTAATAGCCAACACATGGTTCCAAGAACATCCAAGACAATTATGGGCATAGAGAAGCCCAAGAGGAAAAACTAAAAACCAAATTGACTACATAACTATCAACAAAAGATTCAGGAATGCAATGATTCAATGCAAAACTTACCCAAGTGCTAACTGCGAAAGCAACCATCACCCTGTTATATATAAACTAACTGGAAATCCTACCATGATTTATCATTGGCAGCCACAATCTTAACGACATAAGATATGCAGATGACACAGTGCTGATAGCAGACATAGAAAGGAGACTACAAAACCTCCTACAGAAGGTAGTGAAGGAGAGTAAGAAGAAGGGACTAAGCATAAACAACAAGACAGAATGCATGGTCATCAACAAAAACATGAGCCTGAAATGAGGTTTATAGATCAAGGACACTAAAATCAAGCAGGTGTTGAAATTTAAATATCTGGGAAGTGTTCTGATAGATGACAGAAAATGTGACACTAAAATCTGAAGAGTAATGGGATGGCCAAAGACGCATTCCAAAAGTTAGGCAGACTATTACTAGACAGGAGGATTTCGTTGGTAACAAAGAAAAGACTACTGAAGTGCTACATGATATCGGTCCTCATTTACAGCAGCACATGTTAGACAGTCTCCTCAAAGATGAAGAATACACTTGAGGCAACAGAGTTATGGTTCTACAGATGGATGCTAAGGATACCATAGACTGAACATGCGAGCAACAATGAGGTTTTGGAGAGGATGGAAACAAAGAGGAAACATACTTAACATCAGGAAGAGGCAGCTGAAATTTCTGGGACATGGAATGAGAAAAGATGGCTTGGAAAATCTGATACTCACAGGGCAGATAGAGGGAAAGAGGGACAATATGTAACATACCTAGCAGGCTTAAGCAAGTGGATGACAGAACAGGGTCTGGGAGAAGTATCAAAAAGACAAAACTTATTGAGAACTACAAGGGATAGGAGGAAGTAGAGAGCCACAATTGCCCAAGTCCTGAAGGGACATGGCACATAAAAGAAGAAGATCAAGATAAACACAATTCATTATTATAAACAGGTATCTTGCATATCTTTATTTCAAAAAAAAAAAATTGACTTTTGCATTGTTATTTTTCTTGATTATCTTTTTAAAATAATTATTTTCTGTGGGTTCAAAATGTTATTTAAGTTTTAAAAAAAGATTTACTATAATTTCAGTATTATTCAATATTTTTTTATTTTTGACAAAATAATATTTTGTTGGCATAAGATGGTTAGCAACAGATAAAATGGAATTGGCAAACCAAGTTCAAATTCTAGCCATGGTAATTTGTTCATTTTGCATTAGTACTTGTGGGAAAAAGCATAACTCCATCTCTCTCCAAAAGATTAGGTCATTAATTAGTCTCTGCTATTGACATTATAACCTGGTCACACGTTACTTGAAGAGAAGTGTACCACCAAGTAACCTTAATACCTTAAAGGGCCATGCATAATACCTGGAATATATATCATGTCATGGAATAATGTGGTTTGATCTAAATGTTACTTTTAGAGTGTGAGTTATCTTACAGATTTTAAAACAAAGTATCTCAGCAGTATAAAACAGTGAATTCTTTTAAAATATATATTTATTTACTATTCAAAAATAAATAAAATTGTAACCTTGTAGAGTAGGCTTACTGTCACTTGACTCCCATAAATCTGATGTTAATCTCATGAGGTGACATTTGTTCACATATGCCAAAATGAATAAAATGTTATGAATTAGGGAAACTGGTTGGCACCTCTTCTCCAAACATTGATGCTGGTCTCCTTTTTCTTTTTAAATGACAACAACCAAAACAACGACAGATGAAATGATACATGATCAAATCTTTTCCTAGTTTTAAAAGTTTCTTCTTTTAATGCTTTGAAGCCATTTCTGATTGACTGTACTTAAGTAGAGAGAGAAAGACTAGAAAATAACACTTATGACAAAGTTTATTTCTTAGTATAATCTTTCTTTTCTCTCAGTGCATTCTACCAGAGATTGCTAAACTTAAAGAGGGACTTACAGGAATGTAAATGGACCAGCCTTTGATCAGTCATCATATCTACGCATGCACATTGCACTGGCTGTCGTTCATTGTTTGCTTGATTCCTCTCCACTTGTAACACCATTGTCATGGTCAGCCTAGGGTTAATCCTGGTTTGATCAATGGAGTGATCTTTTTGATCCTGACCTGCCCTACCCCACATTGCGATTGATTGATCATAAAGAGGCAATTCGTCGCAGGTATCATCATGTTGGGCTGGTCTAAATCGAGTGAAGTCATACAGTAAAACAGGAGAAAAACAGCACTTGAAATACATAGAAAAAATATTTACTATTTTTATATTGAATACTGCATACAGTGGTTTGTTAGTAGTTGTTAGGGTCTAGGTGCTAGCATACAGGGATTTGTCGACCCAACCTGTTCTTAAATCAGACGCAACACTTGGGTAAGCTGGTAAGTTTGGGATTGAGGAGTTAGCAAAATTTGTTTTACTGATTTGGTAAGTTTGGCTCAAGGCTGTTATCAGAGGTTCTCGTGATCGACAGGAGTCATGGAATCCCTCAGTGACCTCTGCCACTTCTCTTCTCAGCTCTCAACTGACAACTGTCTGAATTCACTTCATGAATTCATATTTATGGATTCCAGCTAGAAACCGGTGTGGGGCAAAATGTAGTTTGGGTTTCAGTGAATCCCCTGATTTCCAACAAGAGTCCATTGTTGTCTGCCAAAACAAACTGGTATAGGGGTGAGATGTAGTTGGGGGGGTGAATTGGTATTTCATCCACCTGTCATCTCCATTGAGAAATTAAATTACTTCATAATTTTGGGGAATTCCCCTTCTCTCATGGGAGATGGGTGCAGGCATCACTCTGCCTGGTTACCATCTCCCACAGTGCTCTCCAGTGGATGTGAGAATCTTTCAACCTCCTTAATGTCTTGTCTGTGCCTGCTCCCCTTCAGTGGGTGCAGGCAGCTCTTTCTCCTTTTTTGATCACTCTTCTGTGCCTGTCACCTCTACCATTTGATCCAAGACCAGTTAAAAAAAATTATTATTCCAAATGCTATCACCTCATAAGTGAATTCACACAAACAATTGGCTTTCTCGCCTTTGACCCAAGAGATACTTTCCCAGGGAAAATTTTGCAACTTCTATTATGGTGACAATTTGTTCAGCCGAAGGTCAACATATCACAGGTGTTTAGCTTATTGTTTTGAATCCTGACATCTCTGCAAAAAGATTTTATTTGTAACTGGCATTTAATCCAATTCTCCTCATGTCGATTTCACAGGCATTGTCTGTTGAATACTATCAACACTTGGCGTGTCATACAAACCAAGCATTGCTCTCAGCTGGTCACCTGGTTCAGTTTATAAACCTCAATTCTCTGGAAATCAATTGTTATCAGTCTATCATTCTTGATATCCATTTAACCTTTTCCTTGGTAGTTTATTCATCAATATCTCATTTTTGTTGATATTCCAAGCCTTTACTATATTAATTACCAGCAACCCAAATTAATGTTACACACTTTTGGCAATCTGACTCCAACTTTTATGTCTGTATTTGTGCCAATAATAATCCAAACTATTTACTGGAATCTGTTGAAACAAAACAATTATTTTTATAACTTTTTTATGAAATAACCTGTCAGTTTTTCTGACAGCCTGTAATACTTTCATTGAACCTTGGTATTCGGCAACCAGTTTTATCAATGAAATGTATAGGTTATAACTGGCTTGTAAAATCTATCACTTAACATACCTTTAAAATAGCAGACTGCATTCTTAAAATTATTTGAACCTACACAACTGTTATTGAATGGAGTGTTTTGTTTTCATTAAGTGACAATCATTTGACTACCATATATGCAATCAAACAACCTTCTTGACTCAAATCCCTTTGAAATAATGCCACTAAGATGCAAGGGGTTACTAGGAGTGAAAGAGAATGAGATTTTGTAAGGAACCAGAAACCCAGTCCTAAACAGGAAACAAGGGATAAACACCTGCTTCTGTTCAATAGATGGAGAAGGAGTGTGAACATGGCAATTGGCAAACCTACCTACTCCTATTGCAATAATAATGCAGTTGTAAAGGAATAATTTTGCATGAAATGTAATTTTTCTTTTAATGAATTTTATGTAAGTATATATACATAAAAGTAAAAATAAAAATATGTTGGAAACTTTATAAAGAATGAGTCTTATCTCCATGGGAGATAAGTTTGATAGCTTTCTCTTTAATATTTATAGTTATCTTGAGAATGTAGTCATAAGCATTCTGAAAGGAAAAGATTTTAGTAAAAAAAAAAAAAAATGTCAAGTAATCTGTTTCTTTCTATTTTATGTTTGGCTATGTAAATTTGCACCTACAATCTACTTATGATTTTGTACAAACACAAAATCTCTGTTTTTTAAATTAGAGTTGAACTTCTTGCTGTGTCTTTCTACAACTTAGGGGAGGTAAAAGCTTCTTATGTACAGCTGAATGGGAAAAATACAAAAATTAGAGCTGGCTATTAATCCTTTTACCTAGTCTTGTAATTAACTTTCTAAATTGTGAAACTAATTCCTTTGACAAAAATATAAAAATTCTTCTACATCAAGGTCTTGATGAAAATTCAGGTTCAGAAACAGTGCAGGAACCTCCCAAAATGAAGAAAATCAGAAATAAGATAACTGCTGAGAATAAATCTTCAAGAATAAAGTTATCTCAACGTAATTTGTATTAGAAGTTATAATTTTGTACTTGTTTCCTTAAACTTAAAACAATTTTATAGCATGTCTACCAATCCATTGTATAGCAGATTGCCTGCTGCTGTCCATAGAACAATCATTCTATTATTTCTGATTAAATAATTGAAGTATAAATAATAACAATAAATATTGTATTTCACTGAGTATAAACAACAAGCACAGTTCCAGAAAATTTAAAAATCTTAATTCTAAGAGAACAGTGACAATGTCACTGTTATTTGTTTATTATTGTTTATAGTAAATCTACAGAGCAATAATAACTGTTAAAATTTTCAGAAAGTAAATTTTACTCAAAGTTCTATTTGATGTTCTATTCAGCACCCAAGCAGATGTGATTGAAATAGGTGGCCAATTAGAAGTTGATACTTATACTCTATGCATACAAATAGAGGAGGAAACAAGACACATATACATGAATATATTGTCTCTAAAGTTACTTAATTGTCCCATGAATATAAAATTGGTTAAGATGCAAAGCACTAGTAAGTATAAAACTAAATTTGAGTATCATAGTGTTTACAAAGCAATTTTGATTTGAAACTATTTATATTTGGAGGGTATTTTCTCTTAAATAATACTCTATAAAATGTATTCCTGAGTATATTTTCAGCATGACAAACTGGTTAATATTCAGATAAGTTTAAAATTTGAATATTGTAAGTTAAAGCCAGTAATAACCATGGCAGTGGCTGTTTGTTTCTTATATATATATAGTTTAGTTTTAAAATATAATTGTCTTTTAACATTGATCAGATATTAAATGCTGAAAATTAAAATTTTCTATATATGAATCTATTTTCCAGAGAAGGCTGCTGTAACAGAATGAACTTCCTCTCAAGCAACAAAGACAGAAAACATCTTTAGGTTATCTGAGTGTGAACATCTTAAATGCTGAGAATCTTGATGAGACAACAGCAGTGGTTGTAAAGACTTCAGTAAAAGCAGATTCTCTTGCTAAGAAAGATGATAAGTCTGCTTCTTCAAAATTAGAGAAAGATTTAAAGAGAAAACAAAGTAATATTAAACAAGGCTACTCAAAAGTGAGAGCCTTTCTTGGTCTTTCTGATGAAGAAGAGGAAATGCTGCAAAAAATGAAAATGTTATGAAAAGAGACAGATACTGCTGAATTTGTCTCCCATGAAAGTTCCAAAAGAACAGAAATTGTAAAACCTGAGGTACTAAATTTTGTTTTGAAGCAGAACTAACAGAGGTCACTTACACTGTTGAGATGGCTGAAAGTGTGGAGGTGACTGAAAATGTAAAGGAATTTGTTAACCAGGAGGAAAGTAGAAGCCATGAGACTCATGATAAAGAAATTGTTCAAAGACTTGAAAAGAATGAGACATGAGACAAAAAAAATTGCTTAACAGGCAGAAGACAACATACAATCAAAATTTAATGTAATCAATCAGTTGCTTCAAGATGAGAGTACAAATACAGTAAAAACAATGATCAAAGATTCAATAAAAAAAGCAGTGGAAAATATTGTTGATACAAGTGACACTAAAAAGGCCAACAGCCCTACAATGACTATTGAATCAACTGAATCAGTTGGAGTAAACAATTCTCAGATAGTTTCAAATACTGACAAAGAAATCCTCAGTAAAACATAAATTAGAATGGAGACTGTTGATGACAACACAAATTCTTTCTTTCCTTTTTATGTGCCATGTCCTTTCAGGACATAGGTAATCATGGCTCTCCACTTCCTCCTATCCCTTGCAGCTCTTAACAAGTTCCTTCCCTCTGCTACACCCACAGATCACATTCTTTCAACCACTTGCTTAAGGCCACTAGGTATATCATATGCATTGTTTTCCCTTGTCTCTCTTTCCCTCTGTTCAACCCGTGAGTATCAGATTCTCCAGGCCCTCCTTCCTCATTATGCATCCTAGAAACCTCAGCTGCCTCTTCCTGATGTTAAGTATAAGCTTCCTCTTTGTATCCTCTAAGACCTCACCATTGCTCACACACTTGGTCCATGATATCCTTAAGATCCTTCTATAGAACCACATCTCTGTCACCTCCAGTCTCTTCATCTTTGAGGAAATTGTCCAAATGGGAAACCACTCCACTACCAATCCCAAGACAAATTATGGTCAACAACTCAGAAAATGCGAAACCCAATGGCGTGAAGGGGGTTAGGTCTATGGGAATTAGTTCCTTTCCTGGTAAGGACCAACATGTGAACAAGTATCACAATACAGATGCTCATTCTAAAAATGTCAAAAGTAATTTGGAAGGTGTTGAGGCAGTGTCCAACTCTCCAAACGGTGATGATTCTAATGTTTCCAAAAGATCTGTCAACAAGGAATATTTAGCTGAGAATATTAACTCCGCTGTGGAAGCATTAACTCAGACCTCTGAAGTTAAAAAATTTATTGAAGAAAAAAATGAAAATCTATTAGATTCCAAGGTGGAACAGACTTTAGAATCTAGTGATTCTCCAATATCAGATGTTGATGTGAAAACCTCTAGAGTAGATAAGAGCAACTTTGGTGCCATTTCAGTAGGGTACTTAAATTCATCTGTAATTTCTCATAAATCTAGCACAATGGTATTAGAGTTGTCAGAAGCTCCTGTCAAATCAAATGAAACTAAATCAGAAGAAAAAGAACAATCAAAAATTTCCATGCTGACTGATCAAAAAGATAAAGAACAGATTTGGGTCTTTAACAAGGGAACGTGTATCTACAGATGAGCAAGATGAATTGTTTCCTAGTTCTCCTAGGGAAATGACTAGCTCTAGGCACTTAAGATCTTCTTCCCCAGCCTCTTCTGAAGCAGACAAGGTTACTTCATGTCTGATCTTATTCTTTTCAAAGTGTCCTTTTGTGGAGATGAAATCAACTTGAGCTAATGTTCAGTCTCCTTTTACATCAGGTGTTTTAACAAAGAGAATTTTATCAGTAAAAAAGACTTCTAAAAAGGAGAAATCATCAGAACAACAGGAAAACAAATCTTATTGATTCATTGATTGATTCTGTTGTAAGTTCAACTGAGTCTGTTCCTTACATTGAGGCTTCATATATGACAAAAGATGCACAAATCCTTTCAGAGTCCATCTGCTACCATGAGATCATTGCAACATACAAGTGGTAAGGTTTTGCACTATCATACAAGGTACTACTCAAAAATTTTGAGAATTTGACTCTGAAAAAGAAATAGCTTTCTATCACCTAGTAGCTTCTGTCTCCTTTAAATTAGCTGCTTTGGGCATCAATGCAGTGATCTCATAAATAGAAGCAACAAAAGTTTGTACAATATTTGCTTCCTATATGCTGTTCAAATTCTCTAAACTTTTGGGTACTAGCTTGTAATACTGAAATTTTGTATCTCTTTGATGATTAATATTTATTGAAGGTATTTTGTGTACTTTTGAGATGTGTCATTATAATTCTTATTTTTTGGATTGTAAACTTTTTACTTCATAGCTTTTTGGGCTAACCCAGTTGTTCTTTGCTTTTTTTTTAGTAGTACAAACCAGAAGATGGTAGCTAACAGAAAAAAAATTAATAGTGGCAGACTAGTGAAAGTAATATTTGTAGTAGATATCACAGTATCAGTTGTTTTCAGTAACACAACCACTCTTTGTAGCCTCTTTCCTAAATTTGACCTCTTACCAGGTGAATTTTAAAATTGCATCCCATGCAAATATGGGGAAGAAAATAAGGAGAAAACCAACTAAGCTTTGAAACTCCTATTTGAAGAACATAAAGCAATATCTAAAAATTAAGTATGGAGATAGGAGACTTGTATGGGTAAAGGCCCCATGTAACTGGTGTGCAACAACTTCTGAAAAGGGGCAAATTACTATAATTATTAGCTCGCAATCTGTCTTGGTGAGCAGAATGCCATGCTATGTCAGGGACTCCCGTCCTTCCCTGAGTTCACAATCTTCTACTAGCAGTGAGGATATGTCCAAAAGTGAGGATGAAATCCTCATAAGCATGGATAGGCCAGATGATCTCATGGAGGAAGAACACAAACTAGCTCCAAACTGTCATATCTGTGATCAGGAAATGGGGGAATGGTGAACCCATATCAGTACAGGCATAAAAGAGGCCCGTGTTGCATGTGGACATGTCTGTCAAAGATAGTTAATAACATCCATGTTTCTCTGTTAGCAGCAGAACAGTTTGGCATATCCACATATGCCTCTCTGCAACTTATTCAGATCTGTCTCACATCAATAAAAGTAATGGGGAAAACCAGCAGTTTGTAGTTGGCTTTTGATGACACTTTTTATTTTCATAGAATTGGTGTTTTGTAAAAACACATTCCCTTGGTGCATTTTGTTCTGGAAGTTACATACTGCCTTCCATATTGTGGTTTTTGAGGCAATGGCCTCCCTTGTCATTATTCAGTTTTTTTTTTATTTCTTCCTGTTCTCTCTACCTTCTCTTCCTGCTTCCCCTTAATTGTTAAGAAAACAATCCCCAGCCTCAACACACCCTTGCTTTATTTTTCTACAGTTGTTGCACCACCAATGATGTATTAATATAAATAAGCTAATTTTTTTGAGAATTTTCTCAAATAAATATGATTTTTAAAATATTACTTCTGTATTATTTTTCATTATAGAAATGCCTGTTGGATCTGATGTAAGATTACTATTGTTTTGTTTTCTTAAATATTAATAAAACCACTCATTCTTTCATATTATTATTGAACAATATGAAATATATTATTGTTTATAAAGCATAAATACTAAAAGTCATTTTGAAGAAATTAATTTTTCATTTTATCAATGTTTTAGCAAATTGCACTATACAATGGAAAAATATACATTTGTTTTAAAACACAAAATTTTAAAGGAAATGATATTGCACAATATAAATAATTATCATTAGAGCAGAATAAATTTTTTAAAAATTAATTTGTTTTTAAGATGAAGCAGTGCAATTTTTCAGTTGATTTTGTTCTAAAATAAATTGGCAATTTCATGTTGAACAACCAATATATATTTACTAAGTGTAACTTAATCTGTTAGGAAGAGAAAGAATAAGATAATAGTTACATTCATTTTTTTTTGTTACTTGTACATTCTTCTGTGAGTAAATTTAAATTTCACCCGCTGATGGGGCTCTGTAGCTAAATTAGTAAAATGTCATCTATGCCAGATAAGCTGCTAAGGATAATGGATGCAAGTTAAAATTTCATTAGAGGCTACTTTTTTCTCCCCAGTTTGTGATACGTCTTTGGAATCGCCTTGTAGAATAAATAACTATAGTATATTGCAATAAAAAGTAACAAAAATAAGATGAAAGAAAAACTAAACAAAATTAATGACTATACATGAGGGTGCATTAAATCAGCAGCCTAAAATTGTTATTGATTGAATTTTGATCTGTTATAGACAAGCGTATGGTTGCAAGAAAGAAATACGACAACAGCAGAAATAGATTTACATGATTTATTTCAACAGGAACGTGTGGGTTTGGGACAGCTACCTTGTGGTAAAGTTCATAAGCTGGCTTCGAATCTGGGTTGATCTCTCATAGTAGTTCACACTGGTTGGCGCTGGCGCTCCCCCTGCTGACTGCTCGGCTGGACTGTGACAGGTCTCTTCCCTGACCTCCTGTCAACTGCCATTGTACTTCCGTATGACCCCTTTTAAGGCATTTTTTTATGGCTTAACAGGCTCGAAAAACGACGCGAGTACAATTAGGAGGGAAGCATTTTTATTGGTCGAAAAATAGAAACACTTTAAAATATTATGCGTAAACAAAGATAATGGTCATTTTGTGACGGGGCCTTGTCCTCTTCACATTCGGCTCTCGCTCTTGAGTATGTTAGTTTATTTGCCTGTAAATCAGCCGAGATATGTCTTAATTTATTTTATAACAGATCTAATATTTTCATTTTATAATGATTGATCTATGTGATTTAGTATTCACCCTTGAATTAATGCATTAACTGAAAAATTTGTCATGTAAAATAATGCTTTTTGTTCTTCAGTAAGCTTTAGACATTGATCTATCTACATATATATTCCACCTACCTTGTGTATATCATAATTTAGTCGTGCATTCTATGTATAATTCTCTTAGTTGTACATATTCATTTCAAAACTATTTTCTAATGCAATAGTTGATGTATTCCTCATTGTGTTTGCAAGCTGATTAGAAAAATAAAACTATATGATACTATAATTTAATATTTTATTTTATTTTTTTCCTCAGGAATAAAATCAATAATTGCCTTAAAAATACATCATTCCTCCTAAAGTGACAAGTCTTCTTATAAATCATTATTCTGGACTTAAAATCCCTACTGCTTGTTTACTGGACTTTGGAAAAATTTAAGGGTTTCAATTTGGTATAAGCTTCTGGTTGTTTGAGTAGTTTATTGTGTCATCTTCAGTATAATTAATATATATATATATATATATATATATATATATATATAT